>JACEIK010008084.1:51083-66892 GCA_018107945.1 Datura stramonium
GATCTATATATTATTTTGGGACCTCTCTTGTGAGCTATCATCGACCCTAATTGCCTACGAGCTTGATATCGATATCATGGAATCGTCCCTAGCCCTGGCTAGGCTTTGGACGGCTCTACCCACTTGATTGTGATAGTTGGGACCACGTATGCTCTATCGTGTTATGTCGGTTAATAGACGAGTCTCCCATTGTTCCTCATGATTTCAGATATGTATATTCATTACTCATGAGATTTATATAAATGCATGTTCTAAAGCAGGTTTGACTCAATGTTCAACTTTACTTATAAATGTAAAAATTCAGCTTTGAGTCAATCGATTCAGTTATGATGTTATGAAGTTATGTTATGTTATGATATGAAGAGATCATGATTTCGGAAAGAATGCATGCAAGCCCTACTCTCAGATTCTTAATTCTTATGCTTTACTTAATGTATTGTCTTTAAATGATTTTTATCTATGTAAGCGGTTTTACTTACCTTGCATACTCAGTACATTCAACGTACTGACTGCATACTCTATGTTGTATCATTTTGTGATACAGGACCCGACTCTCAGGTTCAGCCCCGCTCGTAGTCATCTTATTAGAGTTAGCATTCGTACTGTGGGTGAGTCCTTATCTCTCGAGGACTAGAGTATTCAGATTTCTTATATGTATTTCAGTTTCAGCTTTGTTGACTTAGTTGGGGTCTTGTCCCATCAACTCATCATGTTTAGAGGCTTATCAAACATATGTGTGTATTCATCTTTGGATTTCATATTTTGATGTTATGTTTAAGTTAGACTTCCGCTATGATTATATTGTTTATTATTCAGTTCATGGATTGAGTTAGATATATGCTTATGCCATGGGTCGACTTATGGTCTCTCGGGGCTCCTTGTCCTGTGTTGCGATCTGGGCCTCCGTTTGGGTCGTGACAAACTTGGTATCACAAAAATAGGTTTGAAGTCCTAGAGTTTCTGAAAGCCACATTGAGTAGAGTCTTTTTCATGGATGTGAAGCGCACCACACTTATGACGAAGAGGCTACGAGATGTTTAGGAAATGTTTCCTTATTTCATGATCTATGTCGTGCGACGAAATGTCTTCCTATACTTCTAATCCATTCCATTCACAATTGAAGAATCATAGCTCCTCGAAGAATGAATGGTAGAAGAAATGGGAATGGTGAAGGCTACGAGGAAGGCAACGGTAATGGGCACCAGCAAGCCCCACCAGTTCAGGAGCACCAAGCACCAGAGTCAGTTGCTCATGCTGAGTTCTAGGATGCTATTCAGATGCTTCCGTTGCTCTTGACAACTCAGGAGGTCTCCATGGATGTTGTCATTGGTATGTTGTGAGTTTTCCATATTTATGTTTATGCTTTGTTAGATCCGAGGGCTACCTTGTCTTTTGTGACACCTTATGTGGCCAGTAGCTTCTGAGTCAGTCCCAAAGCCTTGTCAGAACCTTTCTCAGTTTCTACTCTAGTAGGTGACTCAGTTGTAGCTAGACGGGTGTATAGAGGTTGCCCGATCTCAGTCCTTTATAAGGTCACCTCAGTAGATTTAATAGAGTTATCCATGATCAATTTTGATATTATTCTCGACATGGATTGGCTATTTGCATGCTATGCTTTAGTTAATTATAGAACCTGGGCAGTAGAGTTTAGATTTCCAGGTGAGCCAGTCTTAGAATGGATATAGTACAGCTATTCCTATAGGTCATTTCACTTCCTACCTTAAGACCAGGAAGATGATTTCTAAGGGTTGTGTGTACCATCTAGTTAGGGTTAAGGATGTTGAATTTGAGACCCCGACTATTCAGTCAGTTCCAATAGTACGTGAGTATCCAGAGGTCTTTTTAGATAATTTACCGTGAATCCCCTCCGAGCGGGAGATCGATTTTTGTATTGACCTTCTTCTCGACACACAACCTATATCTATTCCTCCATTCCTCCAGAATGGCTCCAGCCGAGCTAAAAGAGTTAAAAGAGTAGTTGAAGAACTTGTTAGATAAGGGTTCCCTTAGACCGAGCGAGTCCCCATGGGGCTCACCAGTTCTCTTTATCCGAAAGAAAGATGGTTCTCTTCGCATGTGTATTGATTGTCGGCAACTGAACAAAGTCACCATCAAGAACAGGTATCCTTTACCCAGGATTGATGATTTATTTGACCAGCTTCAGGGTGCCAAGTGTTTCTCAAATATAGATCTCAGGTCCAGGTATCACCAGCTCAGGGTTTGGGAGAGTGACATCCCGAAGACAGCCTTCAGGGGGCGGTACGGTCATTATGAGTTTGTAGTTATGTCTTTTGGACTAACGAATGCTCCTGCAACTTTTATGGACTTGATGAACAGGGTTTTCAAGCCATACTTGGACATGTTTGTGATTATGTTTATCGATAACATCTTGATATAATCTTGGAGCGAGAAGGAACATGCCGCTCATTTGAGAGTAGTGCGTCAGACTCTCAAGGATCGTCAATTATACGAAAAATTCAGCAAGTGCGAGTTTTGGTTGAACTCCATAGCATTTTTGGGTCATGTAGTATCAAGTAAGGGTACAAAGGTGGATTCTCAGAAAATTGAGGCGGTGAAGAATTGGCCTAGACCGGTGAATCCTTCAAATATTCGGAGTTTCTTGGGTCTAGCTGGCTATTATAGAAGATTTGTTGTGGGATTCTCATATATTGCAGCACCTTTGATCAAATTGACTCAGAAGAAGGTGAAATTCCAATTGTCGGAGGCTTGCAACAAGAGCTTCAAAGAGTTGAAGACCCGACTTACTTCAGCACCGGTGTTAACTCTACTAGTGGGTACTGATGGGTTCGTGGTGTATTCTGATGCTTCAAGGATCAGACTTGGGTGTGTGTTGATGCAGCATGGGAAAGTTATAGCATACACCTCTAGATAGTTGAATGTTCATGAGAAGAATTACCTGACCCATGATCTTGAATTGGCCGCAGTGGTATTCGCCTTGAAGATATGGAGACATTATTTGTATGGGGTTCACGTGGATGTATTTACTGACCACAAGAGCCTACAATATGTGATCACACAGAAAGATCTCAATCTTCAAAAAAGGAGGTAGTTAGAGCTACTAGGACTACAATATGAGTGTGCTATACCATCTAGGTAAGGCTAATGTGGTAGTGGACACACTTAGTAGACTCTCTATGGAGAGTGTGTCTCATGTGGATGTGGGGAAGAAGGAGCTAGTGAGAGATGTGCATCGACTTTCTAGTTTGGGAGTTAGGTTGGTTGACTCGACCGATGGCGGTGTTGTTGTTTAGAACATATCAGAATTGTCCTTGATGACTGATGTGAAAGCTAGACAAGATGAGGACCCGATTTTGGTAAAGTTGAAAGAAGCCTTTCAAAATCAGAATGTAGAGGTCTTCTCTAAAGGGGGAGATGGTGTGCATCGGTACTAGGGTCGCCTATGTGTTTCGGATATGGATGATTTAAGGAGTCAGATGTTGCACGAGGCTCATGGATCCAGGTATTCTATCCATCTGGGTGCCACAAAGATGTATCGTAACTTACGAGAAATCTATTGGTGGAATGACATGAAGAAAGATATTGCAAAATTCGTAGTCAAGTGTCCGAACTGTCATCAAGTAAAAGTCGAGCATCAGAGACCTGGCGGTGTACTTCAGAATATCAGCATTCCTACCTGGAAGTGGGAAGAAATTAACATGTATTTCATTACAGGTCTACCTCGTGCTCGTCGACAATATGACTCCATTTGGGTTGTGGTAGATAGGTTGACCAAGGCTGCAGATTTTCTACCAATCAAGACCATGGATTCGACGGAGGATTATGCCAAACTATATATTCGGGAGTTAGTCTGATTGCATGGAGTGCCCTTATCCATCATTTTAGATCGGGTACTCAATTTACCTCTTAGTTTTGGAGGTCATTTCAAAAAGGGCTTGGTACACAGGTTAAGCTCAGTACATCATTTCACCCGCAAACGAATGGTCCAACGGAGTGGACAATTCATACCCTTGAGGACATGTTAGGGTATGCGTGATTGACTTCAAAGGTGGCAGGGATGATCACTTGCCCCTGATCGAGTTTTCCTACAATAACAGCTATCACTCCAGTAACCAAATGGCGTCGTTCGAGGCTCTCTATAGACGGAGATGTAGGTCGCCCATCAGTTGGTTCTAGGTTGGTGAGGCGCCGATGATTGGGCCAGATTTTGTTCATGAGGAAATGGAGAAGGTTCAATTGATAAGGGACAGGTTGAGGACTGCTTAGAGTCATTAAAAGTCCTACGCCGATGTGAGAAAGAGTGAACTTGAGTTCAAGGTGGATGACTGGGTGTTTATGAAGGTATCTTCCATGAAGGGAGTGATGTAGTTTGGAAATAAAGGAAAACTCAGCCCTCGTTATGTTGGCCCTTACCGGATTGAGAAAAGAGTTGGCAAAGTGGATTACGAATTGGAGTTGCCCTCAGAGTTAGCTTCTGTGCATCCTATGTTTTCATGTATCGCTTTTGAAGAAGTGTTTGGGTGATCTAGCTCTAGTTGTCCCGGTGGACAATGTTGATGTCAAAAATAGCCTTAGCTATGAGGAGGTTTTGGTGGAAATATTGGATCGATAGGTTCGAAGGCTAAGGAACAAGGAAGTACCTTCAGTTAAACTGTTATGGAGGAATTAGCATGTTGAAGGAGCTACGTGGGAGGTCGAACCGGATATGATGGCTAGATACCCACATTTATTCCCTACCGTCTCAGTTTCAGCTTGAGGTACCAGTTTTGCACTTAGACTCTATTTAGTTTTCATGTTCAGTGCATGTGCACAAGTTTCTTTTATGTATATGGATGTGTGTATGATTCGTGAACTTAGTTTAGCTGTGTAGTTTGAATCGGAGGTAGTCGTTCCGTTAATTTTCGATTTAAGTGATCAGTATTTGAATATGATAATTGCATCTCTCTGCTTTTCTGTGTGTATTCCAACATTCGAGGATGAATTTTTCCAAGGAGGAGATATTGATATACCCCAAAAGCCCAAAGATCAAACCCAGGAGTTGAATCGGAAAAAAGTTTAAAAACTAGCACCAGGCACAGAAAGATTCGTGGGGTGAGTCTTGGTAAAGGTCATGAGGAAGGTTTTTGTTGAAGCTCAGAAAGGTTTTTTTTGAAGCTCAGGAAGTGCACTTCACGGATGGTGACCACGATTCATGGTCACCAGGACAGGAGTCGTCATGTGCCCCGTTAAGAGCCTAGGAGACTTGTTGAGCAGTGTACTCCACGGACGACTCCACGAGTCGTGATCCTTGGCGACGAATCATTAGGTCCCTAGTTGGGACCACCTAACAGTTATTTTCTGCAAATTTAGTAAGGGCTTTTCAGTAATTTCTAAGATCCTAAGGCTTAAACTAC
This sequence comes from Datura stramonium, assembly GCA_018107945.1. Lineage (NCBI taxonomy): Eukaryota > Viridiplantae > Streptophyta > Magnoliopsida > Solanales > Solanaceae > Datura > Datura stramonium. The sequence continues at coordinate 56,456 of JACEIK010008084.1, forward strand.
ATCCTTTTGAGTTATGAATAGTGATTTTAAAGGGGTTAAGTTCATTTTAGGCCTCATTCATTCATGCATGCAAGGTAGAAGACTAGAGAGGGTGATCAAGCCTAACATTCATCAATTTCTTTTCAATTTCCTTTTGGCCATTTGAAGAAGTGTAAAAATCAGCTACCAACAGGTATGTAGGGTTATGAATGGGTGATTTCTTTCACACCCATTCTCAATCCCTCTCTAAAATATGAAATTCTATGTCTAATCTATGGGGTTTTAACCGAAATGCATGAATCTCCTATTTCTATACATGGGTATGATTTGATTATGATTCTATCATTGAATTATGAAGCATGGGCAATTCTTATTATGTTTTCAATTAAAATCATGTTTCTAGATTTATGAATTTAAAAGCCCTTTGATGAGATGTTCATGAAGGATGAGATTTGTGATGAATATATGATGATGATGAGATATTATGATGAAGAGCATGTTTTAAAGCTACCCATGTTTACAATTATATTTTCGATGGGAATTGAGTATTTCTGAGTATGATAAAGCTTTGGGCAATGACCAATCTTAAGTATGAATTATGATTTTCTCGAATTAATCAGACTACATGGTTTTGGAGCGAAGACTCCCAAATATATTTTCAGCTTGTGGTATGTTTTCAGTTAAAGTCTTCATATGCATAGCTTACCACATGGTTTTGGAGCGAAGACTCCCAATTATATTTTCATCTTGTCGTATGTTTTAAGCTAAAGCTTCTCATATGCATGAATTCATATTTGAGATGTATTTTAGTATTTACCTTCTTCAATAGACAATGTTGAGTTTCGTTATAAAACAATGTAGAGTATATGCATGTTTTTGGGAGTAATGTCTAGCATCGAGAAGGCTAAGGGTCGATCACCCTGTGCCTCAGAACGATGCGCCAACTTAGGTTTATACTATTTTATATATTATTTTGGGACCTCCCTCTTAAGCTATCGCCGACCCTAATGACCTACGAGCTTGATATCGATATCATGGTATCGTCCCTCGCCCTGGCTAGGCTTTGGATGGCTCTACCCACTCTAGTGTGATAGTTGATACCACGTATGCTCTATCGTGTTATGTAGGTTAACGGACGAGTCTCCCATTGTACCTCATGATTTCAGATATGCATATTCATTACTCATGAGATTTACGTAAATGCATGTTCTAAAGCAGGTTTGACTCAATGTTCAGCTTTACTTATAAATGTCAGAATTTATCTTTTAGTCAATCGATTAAGTTATGATGTTATGAAGTTTTGTTATGTTATGATATGAAGAGATCGTCATTTCAAAAAGAATGCATGCAAGCCCTACTCTTAGATTCTTAATGCTTATGCTTTACTTAATGCGTTTTCTTTAAATGATTTTTATCTACTTAAGAGGTTGTACTTACCTTGCATACTCGGTACATTACACGTACTGACTGCATACTCTATGCTATATCGTTTTATGATATAGTACCTGGCTCTCAGGTTCAGCCCCGCTTGTAGTCAGGTTATTAGAGTTAGCATTCATATTGTGGCTGAGTCCTCATCTCCCGAGGACTAGAGTATTCAAATTTTTATATGTATTTCAGTTTCAGCTTTGTTGAGTTAGTTGGGGTCTGGTCCCATCAACTCATCACGTTTAGAGGTTTATCAGACATATGTTCTGGCTCCTCGATCTGATTACATGTTGGAGGCTGTCATGTTCCCGAGATCGGTAGTGGGACCGGTGATGATGGGGGATGAGTATGACCTATTTTGGAGGTTCACCAAGATGAAGCCTCCCACTTTCTACGGTACTGAGGCGGAGGACGCCTATGAGTTCATCATCGACTGTCATGAGAGGCTCCACAAGATGGGGGTTGTAGAGAAGTATGGTGTAGAGTTTGTTACTTTTCAATTGATGTGGGATGCTAAGCTCTAATGGAGAGCTTTTGTGGAGTGCAAACTAGCGGGTCATCACCATTGACTTGGACCCAATTCTACTCCACATTTCTGGAGAAGTATATTCCCTGCACTCTAAGGGACAGGAGAAGGGATGAGTTCAACACCATCGAGCAGGGGAACTCATCTGTTGTAGCATATGAGGCCCAATTTCACTCACTGTCTAGGTATGTTCTACCTTTACTGTCCATGGAGGAGGAGAGGATTAGGCAGTTTGTTAAAGGCCTGAATGTGGGTTTTTCTAGGTATCAGCTCTTCAGATGGTCTCCTCAGAATAAACCTTCTAACAGGTGGTGGAGTATGTGAAGTCCGTGGAAGGGGTGAGACAAGAGGGATATAAAAAGAACGCCGAGAAGAATGCTCGGAGGGTGGGTTTCCTCAGTAGTTCTTTTCCTAGGCCTCCGGCACTGTAGGATTTCTTCGGGTGCCCTATTTAGTCGGCCATGCAGGTATCAGCCAGAGGTCCTCTAGGGACAACTCAATGACCATTTGGTGCAGTTAGGGGTATAATGAGTTGGTAATTACCAACTCCATGACCATTAGGTGCAGTTCTTGAGTTGATTATATGGATTTTATGCCTTTTTTTCTTTTGTTGTGTGCAGATGACTAAATGTGAAGAAAAGAGCAAAAATGGAGCAAAAAGAAGGGAGAGAGTAAATCGGTGACCCACAGATGAAAACCGGCAAAACGCCGACCAAAGGCCGAACATCACTGCCTCTGAAGAGTAATGCCACCGAAAATTCACGAATTGCCAGCGACGGTTTGCCGGTCCAGTCGCCAAAGGACACCAAAGTTCTGGAAAATAGCTTAATGATCCGGCGATTAACGAATTGGCATCGGTGGAACACCGGGTGAACCGCCAATGTTCACTAGAATTTAGTAAGAACTCAGAAAAGATACCTGGCGGTTCACGGATTGGAACCTGTGAACCGTCAATGTCTCTGCCAATTCAAAAAAGGTGCTCAGGGGTATAATCATCCAACACTGCAAAAGAGATAAAAAGTGCTCTACTTTTCAGGATATAAATAGAAGATAAAGTACTTTGTACTGAGATATGTAGAAGGAGAGATAGAAATAGAGATATTGAGAGAGAGCAAAGCATATATCACATCTTGTTTCCCCTTTTAGCTGTGGAACATTCTCTTAGTTGAAGTAGGGAGATTTTGACTGTTAAATTTGTAGAAAGTATCTGCTCTATTTCTTCTTTGTACTAGTAAGTTTCAGCTGTTGTTGGAAATTTTCTTGTGAAGTTGATTTTTCTAGTCTTGCATTAAATTCAATGAAGCTATTGATGAATGTGTTTTTAAATTTCTTAATCATGAGTAGCTAAATCATTAACTAGAGGTGTGAGATGATGAATACATAATGAGATTGGGTATTGCTAGAGCCATCTTCATATTATTCAAATAAGTGTAAATCTGTTAGATTATCTTCAATCTATAAAGGACTTGCTTGATTGTTGCTTGTAAAAGAATAATTAAGTATTGGAAGATAATTTAATAGTGGGTATGGATAAGAGATTGTGAAATTGGGCTAGAAATAGCTGAAATTGCATTATCATTCCTTATTAGCAGCTAATAGCTAGAAATTAGTGCAGTTGCTAATCCAAATAAAATTGGGTTGAGCTAAATCGTGACTAGAGGTTTGACAAAACTCTAGTAAGAGGTAATTAGAAGGCTAAAAAAGCTATAATTACCCACTTACCAAGATTATTTACACTTGTTTAACTCATAAGTTGACCCGACATGTCCCAATCTAGTTAGTATTTCATCTACACCGCACCTCTAGTCTTTCACACTCTTGTTGAAAACTTACCTGATCTTGTTGTTTTATTTCACTAAATCACCCAATACAAATCTCTGCAAATTTTAATCCCCCAATTTTACTTATTTTTATATTGAATCTACGTGGTGCAAGCTAAGATCAATTTCTCAATCGACACTTGTAACTATTATTCCCTAGTCCTCATGGGATTCGACCCCGACACTCATTGGGTTACTTGTTTTGATAGTTTGGCTATGTATATTCTTTGCATGAGGGATATGTTTTGGACATTATCAGCGTAATAGATTATTCATTCAGACTTTAGAGCTCGCCCTATTTCCTTTGTTCTGGATTAGAGGCCAGTGATTGAGAAGGTCTGTCACGAGTGTGGTGAGTATGACTGTATTTGCAGATGGTTCCCTAGGTTCGGATAGGGAGGATAGGTTGTTCCTCACCCAGCTCCTCGAGCTCCGGCCCTTTCCGGGAGAGGAGGTAGTGTATTCAGTTGGGATCGTCCACAGCTTGGACGAGGTAGTCAGCCAGTTGTTAGGGGTAGTGCTAAGCAGAGTAGAGAAGGTGCTCAGGTGGGCAGGGGTGGCACCCAGTCAGGTAGAGGGGTGGAACAGCTTGACCTGGGCAGTTCTTAGGTGGGTAATCAGGCGCATTTCTATGATTTTCTTGGTAGGCAGTGTAGAGGCTTTAGACGCCATTATTACAGGTACGATCTTTGTGTCCAACAAAATGGCTATTGCATTTTTTTATTCGGACTCTACATTTTCTTATGTGTCTGATTATTTTTCATTGGGTTTGGTCTTGTTTATGATGTTCTTGATACTCCTATCTATGTGTCTACTCCTGTTGGGGATTATGTGGTGGTGGATAGGGCTGTTCATGATTGTAATGTTGATTTCACGTTGTTTGACACTTTGGCAGACTTAGTGATCTTGGACATGGTTGATTTTGATGTAATTTTGGGAATGAGTTGGTTGTCCCCTTACCATGCCATTCTAGATTGCCATGCTAAGACCGTCACTATACCGGGGCTAGAGGCATCTAGGTTGGAGTTGGAAGGGAATTGTACCCCTGCTCCTAAGAAACTCATCTCTTATATTCATTACCATAAGTTGATAGAGCGGGGTTGTGCAGTGTATCTAGCGCACATTCGGGACACTAGTTCCGAGGGTCCTTCCATAGAGTCGATCTCCTTCGTTCATGAGTTTTTAGAGGTGTTACCTGCAGATTTTCCCGGCATACCGTCGAACTGTGAGATTGATTTCTGTATAGATTTAGAGCCAGGGTCTCGAACCATTTCTATTCCTCCGTATCGAATGACACCTACTGAGTTGAGAGAACTCAAGGAGCAGTTGCAGGAGTTTCTTAATAAATGGTTTATTAGACCAAGTGTGTTGCCGTGAGGTGTCCTGATTTTGTTTGTGAAGAAGAAGGATGGTAGTATGCGGATATGCATCGACTACCATCAGTTGAACAAGGTAACTATTTGGAACAAGTATTCTCTTCCTCGAATAGATGATTTGTTTGATCAGTTACAGGGTGCGACCATGTTTTCAAAAATTGACCCAAGGACGGGTTATTACCAGCTGAAAATTTTGGCTGAGATGTTTCCAATATAGCCTTTCGGACAAGGTATTGACATTATGAATTTCTGGTAATGTTGTTCGGACTCACTAATGCCACAACTGCATTCATGAGCCTAATGAACGGTACTTTCAAACCTTACTTCGACTCCTTTATAATTGGGTTTATTGAAGATATCTTGGTGTATTCTAAGACCAAGCTGGATCATGAAAATCATCTAAGAATTATGCTGGGATTGTTGAAGGAGAGGCACTTGTATGCTAAATTCACCAAGTGTGAGTTTTGGTTTGAATCAGTTTCTTTTCTAGGACATTTGGTTTCCAAGGAGGGAATCCGAGTTGATCCATAGAAGGTGGAGGTGATCAGAAACTAGGCGAGGCCAACTAACATGACGGATACTCGAAGTTTTATAAGGCTGGCCAGTTACTACCGTCGGTTCGTGAAGAATTTTGCATCCATTACTTTGGTGCTAACCAAGTTGACTCAAAAGGATGTACCTCTCCAGTAGTCAGAGGAATGCGAACCAAGTTTTCAGAAACTCAAGACTCTGCTAACCACAACACCTGTCTTGGTGTTACCAGTGGAAGGTAAAGACTTTGTTGTTTGTTGTGATTCCTCACGGTCTGGGTTGGGTGTTGTGTTAATGCAGGAAGGATAGGTCATTGCTTATGCCTTGAGACAGTTGAAGGTCCATGAGAATAATTACCCCATGCATGACCTAGAACTAGCAGCAGTGGTTGCTCTGAAAATCTGAAAGCACTATTTATATGGGGCTCATTCCGAGGTGTTCACAGACCATCCCAGCTTGCAGTATGTGTTCTCCTAGAAGGATCTCAATTTGAGGCATAGGAGATGGATGGAATTGCTTAAGGATTATGATATCACCATTTTATACCTTCCATGGAAGGCCAATGTGGTGGTAGACGCATTGAGTCGAAAATTAGTGACCATGGGTAGTCTAGCTTGCCTGAAGGCTACCCAGCAACCGATGGCCAAAGAAGTTAAGACTTTGGCAAATATATTGGTGAGATTATCATTAATTGAAATAGGTGGGATATTAGCTCGCGTGGAGGCTAAGTCATCCTTGTTAGAGGAAATTAAAGTAAGACAATTTGAGTATGAGAAACCGGGTAAGATTCAAGATAAGTTTTTGGGGGGAGAAGCCAAAAAGCAGTGCTAGATGTTGAAGGGGTTTTGAGAATAAGGGGACGTGCATGTGTTTCCCCAGTTGGTGAGCTATTTCAGACTCTTCTGGCAGAACCTCACAACTCGAGGTACTCATTCACCCTGGAGTCACAAAGATGTACCATGATCTGAAAAAGCACTATTGGTAGGGCACGATGAAGAGAGACATCATTGACTATGTCGCTCAGTGTCTGAAATGCCAGCAAGTGAAGTACGAGCACCAAAAGCTAGGAAGAATACTTCAGTAGATGCCCATTCCAGAGTGGAAATGGGAGAGGTTAGTAATGAACTTTGTGGTGGGTCTTCAAAAGACATTGGGAAAATATGACTCCATTTGGGTCATAGTGGACAAACTGACCAAGTTTTCCCACTTCTTTCTTCTTCAGGTGACTTACAATGCTGAGAAGTTGGCCAAGTTGTACGTGAAGGAAGTGATTCGGTTGCACGGGGTGCCAGTGTCGATTTGTCTGACAGGGGCACTCAGTTCACTTCACATTTCTAGAAAACCTTATAGGCAGAGTTAGGAACGAGGTTAGACTTAAGCACATCCTTCCACCCTAAGACATATAGACAGTCAAAAAGGACTATTCAAGTGTTGGAGGATATGCTGCGAGCTTGTATGATAGATTTTTGAGGCCATTGGGATAAATTTATTACCCCTAGCAGAGTTCTCTTATAATAATAGTTGTCACTCGAGCATTTCCATGACGCAATTTGAAGCCCTCTACCGGAGGAAGTGCATATCTCTAATCGGGTGGTTTGATGCATTTGAAGGGAGACCCTGGGGAACTGGTTTGCTGAGAGAGTCGTTGGAAAAAGTTCAGATAATTCAGGACCGTCTCGTAGCTGCTCATAGTAGAAAGAAGAAGTATGCAGACAAGAAGGTGAGGGATCTGGAATTCATAGAGGGTGAGCAAGTGTTGCTCAAGGTATTCCCTATGAAGGGGGTGATGAGGTTTGGGAAATAGGGAAAGCTTAGCCCGAGGTATATCGAACCATTTGAGATCTTACGATGAGTGGGGGAAGTAGCTTATGAGCTGGAACTGCCGCTAGGATTGTCTGGGTTACATCCAATGGTCCATGTGTCAATGTTGAAAAGGTATCACAGAGATGGGGCTCCATGCTACTATATGAGAATTTATGTTATGAGGAGGAGCCTGTAGCGATACTGACTAGAGAGGTTTGGAATCCGAGGTCGAAAGAAATTGCGAAAGTAAAGGTTCAGTGAAAGAATCGTCCTATAGAGGAAGCCTCTTGGAAGAGTGAGGCTGATATACGAATCAGGTCTACTCAGTTGTATCTAGACGTCTAGTGCAATGACAATCAGGTCTTGGGGTTATCGTTTGCTTCGTTTTGTTCTAATTATGAGTTTGTTTCTTTGTGCATGTTCAAGGGCAGGTTAAGAAATTGAGAATCATTGGTTTGCCCGTTGGGAGGGGGGTTAGTGTGGGTGCTAATCATGGCCATTTGGGTCGTGACAACCCAAGAGAATTGAGGAAGAAATTGAGGAGGAACTCTATCTTGATCTTGGAAGGGATTTCAAATTTCAAAGCATGAATAAGAGCATAATGACTTAGGCTAGGGTAAAACATCTTAAAACACTTTTTAGGAATCTTAAAACGATGTAATTTAGCAGTTAGGAGCTTAGAAATTAAAAAAAAACACCCTTAATGATTCATCTGGAAAAATGACCCTGCCAGTCCCAACAAGGGACTAGATGATTCTTTGGGGGACTTGATGGGTCGTCCCCTGACCTATTGCCACTGACCATTTCTTCCCCATTCTTTGATCCTCCTCACTCCACGAGTCACTCAACGAATCATTAGGGACTTGACGACTCATTCGCTTTGTTCGTGAAGTACACTAGAATTCCACACTTTCTCTATTATTGCCCACATAACGTGTCACACCACGACTCGTGGGGTGTCCTAACGACTCGTTACCCAATCTGTCATAAATTCTGGGAAGTAATATTTATTCCAACTTGGAACTACTTAATGGGTCACTCAACGATCCCTCAAGTGACTTGACGAGTCACCTGATGAGTCGTTCTGTGACCTAGTGTAGATATTTCCTATTTTCTCCATTTCAATCCTCGGGTCTGATCTTAGAGACTTTTGGGTGTTACATTATCTCCCCCTTGGAAACATTCATCCTCAAATATAGATTAAGAATATTGAAAGGTTGAGGAAAGAACTGCAATGCAAAAACCGAACAACTATAACTAAAAACTGACGGAGTGACTAACTCCGGATTGATATACATGACTGAACTGAACTCATAAAACATACATGCATGCTATGACATGAAAGAAACTTAGATACTTGAACTTGACATGAAACTGAATAGAGTACTAAGAAGGAAACTGGTACCTCAGCCTGGGACTGAGCCAGAAGGGAAAAGATTTGGGTATCTAGTCATCATATTTGGTTCAGCTTCCAATGTAGTTTTCTTAACAAGATGATTTCTCCACAGCACCTTCACTGAAGCTACTTCCTTGTTCCTAAACTTTCGAACCTAATGATCAAGGATCTAAATTGGAACCTCCTCATAAGTATGGCTATCCTCACACCAATGCTCTCTATTGAACGACTAAGGTTGGGTCACCAATGCACTTCTACAACAGAGATACATGGAAAACTTGATGCACTAAAGCTAACTCTGCTAGTAGCTCCAACTCATATCCCACCTTGACAACTCGCCTCAAAATCCTATAAGGACCAACATATTAGGGACTAAGCTTTCCTTTCTTTCCGAATCTCATCACTCCCTTCATGGGAGACACCATCAGAAACACCCAATTGACAGCCTCGAACTCAAGCTCTCTCCTCCTAACATTCGTATACAATTTATGATGACTCTGAGCTGTTTTCAGCCTTTCCCTAATAAGTTGAACTTTCTCCATAGCCTCATGAACTGAATTTGGCCCTATCAACATAGCCCCACCTTCCTCAAAGCATCCAATAGGTGATCTACACCTCCTCCAGTAAAGAGACTCAAATGGAGTCATCTGAATGCTGCAGTGATAACTATTATAGTAGACAAACACGATAAGAGGCAAATGATCATCCTAACTACCCTTGAAATAAATTACACATGCTCTCAACATCTCCTCAAGAGTCTGAATGCTCCGCTCGGCTTGACCATCTATCTGGGGGTAAAAAGTTGTACTAAGCTTCACCTGAGTAGCAAGGCTTCTCTGAAACGACCTCCAAAACTGAGAGGTAAACTAAGTACCCCTATCTGAGATGATGGACAAAGTAACTCCATGCAACTGAACTAACTCCCAAATGTATAATCTAGCATAGTCCTTGTGCTGACTTGGTCATCTGGTCTATAATCACCCGGATAGACTCATGCTATTGGAATGTACAAGACGACCCTGTAATGAAATCTACCTTGATCGCCTCCCACTTTCAAGTAGGACTATTGATACCCTATAGCTTAACCTCCCAAACCCCTCATGCTCAACTTTTCCAGCCTACAGTCCTCGCCCGGGATCCTATTTATACCAAAGTCTGAGTCTATCAACATACCTCAACGACGCTCAATCCTAACTCGACCACACCTCCTACAACCTAGAGTTATCCACTAAGAACATTATATTCCCCCTTAACAAGAAAGTCACCCAAGTTCAAGCTTTAGTCAATAAGTCACTAGTCACACCATACTATCGTCTACTTGTAGATCACCACTTCATTCAGGCCCATCACTTATGATTATCCCATGGCTCCTTGTAGCTAATGCTATTCAAGAATTTCCTTATATCCCAGGCTTGGCTAATAACTGAGTTTCATAAACTTCTACATACCTTGCACTTGTGGCATGAATAGAGAGTTATCCAGAATGTACAAGTTGTAACCATCATTTCCATCATGGGGGAACATACATAGGTCTTAGAGTAAGGAAATTGTGAGCATGAATCGTTCAAGAAATCTAAG
>JACEIK010008085.1:2076-15068 GCA_018107945.1 Datura stramonium
GACTGTCTTGGTCCAACATTCTACATTTGCATAGCACAGAGCCAACCAATCCATACCCATAATGGCGTCGAAATCAACCATCTCTAATTCTACCAGATCTGGTGTGGTCTGAAGATCAGCAACCTCTATTGTACACCCTTGATAGACCCTTCTGGCTATGATGGAATCATCGACGGGTGTGGATGCTGAAAAGGGTTACTGAAGCAACTCTGGTGCAACACTAAACTTTCGAGCCACAAATGGGGTAATGAACAGAGTAGATCTTGCATCAATCAATACATAAGAAGGGTATGAGCAGATAGTCATCATACCTGTCACAACATCAGGTAACGCTTCTGAATCCTGCCTCCCTGGTAAAGCATATGTGTGGCTTGGACCCGCACCCACACTAGAGGCCCCTGATCTGCCCCGGCCTCTGCCTACTGAAACTGAGGGCCTGTGCCCTTCCTAGGATACTGAAGCTCGTGACCCTGCAGATGCCCTGTCCTATCTATCCGGGTCATCCTGACCTCTGGCTGGACAATCTCTCATCAGATGACCCTCTTGGCCACAAATATAACATCTGGTGGAGCCGTATTTGCATGCTCTAGCATGGCGTCGATTGCATATGGGGAAAATTGGTAGGGTATACCTACTCTGCTATGCCCTCCTCTGTAGTGGTGAATCTGCGGTCTGCGATCCTCCACCGGTCTCTGATTTCCCCCTGCGACTAAATCTGCCCCCTGCGGCTGTGCTGGAGGCAGGGGCCTGGGCGGCCTGTCTGACAATCGTTGCCTGGGTCCTCCCCGGACCTCCCTTTGTAACTACTGGCCTATCCCTGCGGCGTTGTTCCTGACTGGTCCTCCTAATATCTNCTCAATATTCTAGGCGAATGCCTGAACTCGGGTAATATCCATGTCCTCCCACAGAGTAGCCGTAATACAAGTCTCAACATACTCTGGATTTAACCCCATGATGAAGCAGTGTACTCGTCCCCATGGTATAAACAAAAGCTGGTGCATACCGGGCCAAAGAATCAATCGGCAAGGCGTATTCTCGAACACTGTTGGCCCCCTGCTCCAAATGTAAAAATTGATCCACCCGTGCCTGTCAAATCTCCCGAGGTAAATAGTGATCCAGAAAATCTCCTGAGAAGCTGGACCAGGTCGGAGGGGAAAAATCTCTCCCTCAGGACCTTTCCCAGCTTTCATACCACAACACGACGATGTCCCGTAAATGAAATGTTGCCAATTAAACTGATTCTGTAGGCGTGGCATGCATAACCCTGAAAATTCTCTGCATCTGGTCTAGAAAATAATGAGGGTCCTCCTGTGGGGGATTTAGAGACAAAAATTCCCGAACCCTCGAACTACACGGGCCCTCCTGACGACTCTACAACTGTAGACGACATCGGCTGACGCTGAGCAGCCATCATTTATGCTAACATGACTACTATACTCCTGACCTCCTGGTAAGAAGGTATCGGTATAGGGACTGCTGGAGGTGGTGTCGCCCCAAGTGGCTCCTGATGTGGTGGAGACTGCTGAGAAGGTTGGGATGATGCCTCTGTATTACCCTCTGATCGGGTTGATTCTAAACGAGGGTGAGGCATCTTGCTGGTGCCTTCCCCTGCTGCAGGGTCCAATCTTCGGCGTGTGATAGGATGTTGCTGGTATGACATTTTATCTGTAACCAGAGAATATAGTAAGCTCTAGGGACTCAACCCTATACTGTACCGCTCTACAACACGACTGATTAAGAATAAAAAGCAACCATCCTATCATGCCTTGCAGCCTCCTGCCTATAGTATGTGGTGCACAAAACATCCATAGGAAAGACTCTACTTAGCACGGCTTGAAGACTCCCAGGGATACGACGTGCTCTGATACCAAGTTTGTCACGCCCTGCCTTGGGAGGCATGACTGGCACCTGGTGCCCTATTAGGACCTGGACTGCTGGACTAGCTGAGCCTAAGTACTTCTGTGCCAGGCTGGCTCTAACTATGGATTCAAGAAAATGATGGGCTATATAACGGTTGTAAATACAGCCTCCGGCCAACTAGGCCTATAGCCACCTGTAAGCAAACAACAACTACCCAGAACAACTGAATTAATAGGGAACTTATGCAGGCCGACAAGGCCACCATGCTGTCTAGTTATTTTTGAATCAAGAAAAGAAGTGCTAAAATGCTACGTGACCAGCAAGGTCACCACTACCAACTGAATAAGGCCCCACACGACCATTATAAACAAGCTAAAATATAAACACGGCCTGACACGACCGGTACGGCTAACCACAGGGAATATACAATCTGCAAGCCTCTAAGAATACTGATAAGATGGTCGGGACAGGGACCCGGCCTACCCATACTGTACAACAAAAGAAAAAGAATAAACCTCTAGCTGTCTAGCTCCAGATGACATGAGCTGATGACTCTAGGTGCTGGCTGGAATCACGAGGGATTGGCTCCTCATCTATGAGTACCTGCAGGCAAGTAATGCAGCGCCCCAAAACGGGCGTCAATACCGCTGGTACTGAATATGCAAAGAAACAATTGGAAAATTACTGAAGAAAAGCAATATAACCGATAGAATTGAAATAGAAAGAAGTAGACTGTAACTGACTGGAAGTATGAGTTTAAGACTGTCCTCAACTATGCTGAAAAGAGTACGAGTCGTACTTGGTAACGCGGCATTCTACTATCCATCCATTCATAACTAACACAACATGGCATAATATAGCATAACATAACATAACATAACACACATAAACCTTACTTGGCCCCCATAAGCCAGAAGGTACAACCAACACGAAATCTATACCACTATCCCGATCATCCCATCTCCCATAGTGACTATAAGCATCCTGCCGGTCCCCTGGGTATGCACTTAGGCCCGCTGATCCCCTTACTATAACTGTACTTGAGTCCGGAGGACTTCTGAAATCAACACCCCGGGCGTACCCGCTCGACAGTGGTGTATAAAAGCCGACCAAGGCAAAATATGGGGAAACTGGCATCGCATCTTCGTTCCCTAGGGGACGGCATGCCACTCTGTAGAGCGACGTATGCTCGCCCTCTGGCAGACGAGTCCATACAACTATTAACCCTTGGGCGGTCATGATTTCTAGGTAATCCAGCCCAAGACAATACAGTCAAGTCTCAACTAATAATACTAACTGCGTATGCTACATGCTGAAACTAGTGATTGTAATGTGTGTGTGTATATATATATAGTACATGCTGAAACTGATAATGGCATATATATAATTTCTGTCATACTATGCTGAATCTAATACTAAAAAAGGATATAATACTTCAGCTGGAAATCATGTTGTTTAACTAAGATTCATAATAAACATGATTTACTACTTCTAACATGCTTTCTAAATTCATATTAAGTTACTATTCTATTTCTGAAATACTTTACGGGAACTTATATTGCTTTACTAAGTTTCGATTGAACACGATAATATACTGACGTACTTTACTAAATTACATACTGGGCATGCTGTACTATTTCTTAAACTTTCTGCTAGAATTTATACTAGATTGCTCTACTGGAATTACTAACTTGCCGAAAGAAACTAGCTTCACATACCTTGTCCGTTAACTTCCTGACTATCTGGCGTAACTCGGCTAATTTTTAGCTATTTCTTCCAACTGCATTCATATTCATAGCAATTAGAACTAAATTCATCAATATGTTGGAAGAAAATAGTACTTTGAATATATATATATATAGCCCAAACTTTAACTTATCGAAGGACAACTGAAAACTCGCTATTTCTCGGAAGTCCAGAAGGGAGAAATACTCACTTTAGGGCTAGGAGTATATTCACACTAATTTGGAGCAATTCCACTTATCTTAGCTCGGTAGGGAGACGATTCGTTGGCCAAATTTCACGAAACAAACTCCATAAAAATGCTCTCTGCAGCTTTATACTTCGGTATCCAAGGTTAATTTGAGTTTGGATTGTGTTTGACGACGTAATCGAATGAATATTTATCAAAAACCTTCGTCCCTTACTATTTTCCTTTGTTTTTACTGGAAATTATATAATGAGATGAAATAAAACCGACATGGAGGGGTTTATATAATTGAGCCTGGACAGCCCCTCCGTGGGACGTTGTCCATCGCGGAGGGATGACCTCCATGGCACGTTGCCATCGCGGAGGGTGTCTGCCCGGCCTCCTCTTGCGACGGTTCGATGCGACGCTTGTACGATCTTCCTCTGGGCCTTTTTCTAGCATGTATGGCATTCCAAAACTCTTAACCAACATGTGAATAGGCCATCTAAATGTCAAGAATTTACGGGGTGTAACAGACTCTTCCTTTGATCCTACGGATTATTGAGTCGATCATTGCTTCTCCCCTTCACAAAACTGAACTTCCATACCATGAGCCTCACCACGACTCATGCTATTGTTTCGTCGCCCGTCTTATGATGTTTTTCCCAGTTCTCAGCCAATTTCAAATTTTGATCCTGGGTCTAATCTTAGGCACTTTCGGGATATTACAATATCTCCCTCTTAGTAACATTTTTCCTCGAATGGTGGATACAAGCAGAAAAACAAATACATGCAATCCTTACACCCAAATACTGATCATTTAAATTAAAAATAATGGAATGAATACCTCCGATTCATATCAAATAGCTAAACTGATTTCATGCTTCACCACCCATCCATTTACATGGTCACTTGTGATGAGTCATTGAGTCACCTGTTATGCGCCCAGTCAACCTGGTATCTAGTGTACTTGACGGGCGACCCGACGAGTCGTTACCCGTCCTAACAAGTCGTCAGGTCACCCGTTAGGGTCACCTGGAAGTTATTTCCTATGAATTAGTAAGGGCCTTCTCGTAATTTTCTACATTCCTAAGACCTAAACTACGTCGTTTTGAGGTCGGTATAGGGTCTTTTAAAGGGAAATAATTCATGATAAACCTCATTTGATGTGTGCAAGAGTAGAGAGGAAAGATGTAAGGGATTCAAGTGTTCTTCTTCAAATTATCCAAGTGTCCATCTCGGGCTTTTCAAGG
This sequence comes from Datura stramonium, assembly GCA_018107945.1. Classification (NCBI taxonomy): domain Eukaryota; kingdom Viridiplantae; phylum Streptophyta; class Magnoliopsida; order Solanales; family Solanaceae; genus Datura; species Datura stramonium. The sequence goes on from JACEIK010008085.1 coordinate 7,099, forward strand.
GAGATAAGAATCAAGAAGCTTCAGGTATATGGGGTTTTGAATGGGTGGTTTAGTCCCTACCCATGCCCAATATTCTCCCTAATTCTATGTTTAAAGTTACCAATTCTTGATGGGTCATAACCCAAATGCATGTTCCCTTAAAAATCGATATGAGTTTGTTATAGTATGCCGGGTTTAAAATTATTGTGTTGTTTTCACTTATTTTATTGAATATTTGATGATCTAATTCCTAAAAGCACATGTGCCCAGATCATGGGGTTTTAGTGAAATTCATGATTATGGTTATTTCTCAAGCATTATATGAACTTTTTAATTTTAAGCACGTTTTCAATTACTCATGTTATTATGATCATGTTTCCTATAAATTTAAGCATCTCAAGTGTGATTGAAATTATGGGCAACGCCCACATGTCGCTTATGATTTATGAACTATGATTTTGGCCGATCCACGGACCCAATTCCATGGCTAGTATTATTAATTCTCAAGCATGTTATGATTACCACGATTTAACTAGCAATGCATGAATTTCTATGAGCACGTTGCATGTTCTGGGTGTAGTACTTAACACCGAATAGGTTCAGGGCCTAGGTTACGCCCCGAATCTCAGAACTACGTTCCACCATAGGTTATGTTTGGGACCTACTCAGTGACTGTCCCCTATGCCCTACTGGGCCTTCATGAGTGATATCACGCCTTTCATGCTTCATAACCTTAGCAAGGTATGAACGGCCTCCCGAATAGGCTTATAACTCGGGCTCCATGTGTGCTCATATGGGGTATGTCGGTTATAGAAATCTCCCATTGTTCCTCATTTTTAATGCATGTATGATTATGTTCTTTTGGCTCAAGTTATGTTTTTATGAAATATTTTACTATCATGCTATGACTATGAAAGGTTTACGAATATTTTGGAAATCTTGAGCCTATACGATATACTTATGATTTCAGTCTTTATGATCACGATGTCCCCACTCCTATAACTTTTATGTTTTATGTATTGTTTTGCATACCTCGAATACTAAGTACATTCCAAGTACTTACCCACATATCTTCTATGCTGTATCGTTTTATGATACAGGATCTGGTTCATAGGTTCAGCATCACTCTTAGCTTGCTCTCAGTTCTGCTCTGAGTTCCCAGTGGTGATTCCTCATGATTTGGGGGTTTCATGTTCGGATTTTGTCTGTCTTTTAGTTTTCAGAATGTTGGGGTTAGTGGGGGTCTTGTCCCTTCAGCCCATTTATTATGATTAGAGTATTTTAGACCAAATTATAGTATTCAGCTATTTACGCTTCGATCGTGTACAATTGCTTCTTATATTTCATTTCACGGTTCCTTTTTTTCATGATTATTAAGATAATTCTTCTGCCTTATGTGAATGGCTTAGTTATATGCTCATGCCATGAGTTGACTTGGGGTCCCTCGGTGCTCCTCGTCCCGTGTCCACGATTCGGGTGTACTCTTAGGCCGTGAAAAACTTTATATCAGAGAAATAGGTTCAGATGTGTCCTAGGGAGTCTGAAAGCCGCGTTAGGTAGAGTCTTTTTCATGGGTGTGAAGCGCCCCACACTTATGAAGAAGAGTCTACTAAACATTTTAGGAAAGGTTCCCTTCTTTCGTGATCCATGTCGTGCATTGAAAAGTCTCTCTATCCTTCTAATTCCTGCTATTCGCGATTGAAGAAAATTATGGCTCATAGAAGAATAAACGGAAGGAACAGAAATGATAAAAGCCACGGAGGTGGCAATGATCATGGGCGTCAGCAAGCCCCACCTGTTCAGGAGCCCCAGGCACTAGAGCCCGCTGCCCACGTTGAGTTTCGAGCGTCTAATCAAATGTTGGAGCAGGCAATGACTCAGGTCAAAAAACAGGCTGTTGCGCATGTCCCACAAAATGGCAACACAGCGGCGGCTTTGATTAGAGTCTTTTTAAGGATGAACCCTCCCGAGTTCACGAAATCAAAGGTGGACAAGGATCCACACGAGTTCATTGAAGGAATCTTGAAGGTCACTCAGGTTATTGGGGTGAAAAACAAGGAGTGTGTTGATTTGGCCTCTTACCAACTAAAGGAGGTCGCTTATATTTGGTATAAGCAATGGAAGGACAGTATGACAGCGGGAGCGGGTCCTATCTGCTTGGAGGAGTTTCACATAGCCTTTCTTGACAGATTCTTCCCTAGGGAGATGAGGTAATTAAAAGTAGCTAAGTTTGCTAACCTCAAACAGGGAAAGATGACAGTGTTAGAATATTCACTTGAGTTCACTCGCCTGTCAAAGTATGCCCCGGAGTTAGTGATGGACCAGAGGGCGCGGGTGAGCAGATTCATGTAGGGAGTAGCTGAGTATCTGGATAATGACTGCAGAATAGCCATGCTTCATCAGGATATGGACTACCCATAGATAGTCCTTTATGCCAAACAGATGGAGGCAGCTCATATGAGGAAGAGAGAGGCTAAGAGGGTCGAACTGATAGCTACAGGTTCTCCCAGCCGAGGCCAGGAGATGGGACTTACCAGCAGTCCCAACACAGGTATTTTATACCAACACCATCTTCAGCCAGTACCCTATCCAGGCCTCGAGATGATCAGAGAAGCATGGCCTTAGGTTCGAGGGGTGAGAGTAGCATGCGCATAGAGTGCACCTTCCCATCTTGTGCTAGTGCTAGCAAGAACCACCTAGGGAGGTGTTTGGTGGGCTCAGATGCTTGTTTCAGGTGTGGCAAACCTGGACACAGGCTCAGGAATTGCCCTGCAGCCAAATCAGGGGGTGGTGGAGCCCGCACTGTAGCAGCTAGTTCAGCAGCTCCAGTGGCACATCCTTTTCAGCAGGGTTCTTCGACTGGCCCAGCTGGCGGCCAGTGCCACAACCATTTTTATGCACTTGGCTCTTGACAGGAGTAGGAGACTTCTTCCGATGTAGTTACGGGTATGTTAAGAGTCTTTCATATTGATGCTTACTCTTTGTTAGATTCATGAGCTTCACTATCTTTTTTGACACCTTACATTGCTAGTAACTTTGGAGTCAGTCCTGAAATTTTGTCAGAACCGTTTTCTGTGTCTACTCTGGTTGGGGATTCAATCATAGCGAGGCTGGTATATAGAGGTTGCCCCATTACAGTATTGCCTAAGGTTACCTCCGCAGACTTAGTAGAATTGTCTATGATTGATTTTGACATTATTTTGGGCATGGATTGGCTGTTTGCATGTTATGCTTCTATTAACTGTAGAACCCGAGCGGTGGAGTTCCGGTTTCCAGGTGAACTAGTTTTAGAATGGAGGAGTATTTTAGCGGTATCTGTAGGACGCTTTATCTCCTATCTCAAGGCCCCAAAAATGATTATTAAGGGTTGTATTTACCATTCGGTTAGGGTTAAGGATGCCACCTCCGAGACCCCGACCATTCTGTCAGTCCCCATGGTATGTGAGTATTTCGAGGTTTTCCCAGATGACCTACCAGGTGCTCCTCCCAAGAGGGAGATTTATTTTAAGATTGATCTTTTACCAACAACACATCCCATATCGATTCCTCCTTACCGAATGGCCCCTGTCGAGCTAAAAGAGTTAAAGGAGCAGTTGAAGGATTTGGTGGATAAGGGTTTCATTAGAACAAGTCCCCCTGAGGTGCCCTAGTGTTGTTCGTCCGAAAGAAAGATGGTTGTCTTCGAATGTGTATTGACAATAGGCAGTTGAACAAGGTCACCATAAAGAATAGATACCCTTTACCAAGAATTGATGACCTATTCAATCAGCTTCAGGGTGCCAAATATTTCTCCAAGATAGATCTCAGGTCCGTGTATCGCCAACTCAGGGTTTGGGAGAGCGACATCCCGATGACTGCTTTCAGGACTCGGTATGGCCATTATGAATTTGTTGTTATGTCTTTTGGAGTAACCAATGCCCCTGCAGCTTTCATAGACCTGATGAACAGGGTATTCAAGGCATATCTAGATATGTTCGTGATCTTATTCATTGACGACATAATAATATACTCCAGGAGCGAGGAGGAGCATGCAGCACACCTGAGGGTACCACTCTAGACCCTCAAGGATAACCAACTATACGCCAAGTGTAGCAAATATGAGTTCTGACTGAATTCAGTTACATTCTTGGGACATGTAGTGTCAAGCAAAGGTATAAGGGTGGACTCCCATAAAATAGAGGCAGTGAAGAACTGGCCTAGACCGGTAAACCCATCGGGGTTCTAGAGCTTTTTGGGCTTAGCGGGTTACTATCGGAGGTTCGTAGAAGTTTCTCATCTATTGCAGCCCCATTGACTATATTAACTCAGAAAAAGGTGAAGTTCCAATGGTCAGATGCTTGCGACAAGAGCTTCCAAGAATTGAAGGCTCGACTCACTTCAGCACCTGTGTTAACTTTACTGGAGGGAACTAATGGCTTTGTTGTATATTTTGATGCTTCAAGAGTCGGATTGGGATATGTATTGATGCAGCATGGGAGAGTCATAACATATGCTTCCAGACAACTGAAAATTCATGAGAAGAATTACCCGACCCATGATCTTGAGTTGGCCGCGGTGGTGTTTGCTTAGAAGATAGTGCGACACTACTTGTATGAGTTTCATGTAGATGTATTCACTGACCACAAGAGCTTACAATATGTGTTCACGCAGAAGGATCTCAATCTTCGGCAACGGAGGTGGTTGGAGCTACTTAAGGACTATGACATGAGCGTCCTTTACCACCCGGGTAAGGCCAACGCGGTAGCGAATGCTCTTAGTAGATTCTCTATGGAGAGCGTGTCGCACGTTAGTGAAGATAGAATGGAGCTGGTGAAGGAGGTACATCGGCTTGCACGGTTGGGAGTTAGATTAGTTGGCTTGATCGATGGGGGTGTAGTTGTTTAGAATAGGTCAGAGTCGTCCTTGGTGACGGAGGTGAAGGATAAGCAAGATGAAGATCCAACATTGGTAAAGTTGAAGGAAGCTGTTCAAAATCAAAAGGTAGAAGTCTTCTCCAAAGGGGGAGATGGTGTGCTTAGGTACCAAGGTTGCTTATGTGTTCTGAACGTAGGTGATTTGAGGAGCTGGATGTTGCATGAGGTTCACGTATCCAGATATTCCATCCATCCAGGTTCCACCAAGACGTATCATGCCTTGCGGGAAATCTACTGGTGGAATGGCATGAAGAGGGATATTGCAGAATTTGTAGCCAAGCGTCTGTATTGCCAACAAGTGAAAGTTGAGCATTAAAGACCGGGAGGTGTACTTCAGGATATCAGCATTCCTACTTGGAAGTGGGAATAAATCAACATGGACTTCATAACAGGTTTACTCCCCACTTGTAGGCAGTACGACTCCATTTGGGTTTTGGTGGACAGGTTAACCAAGGCTGCTCATTTTCTACCAGTCAAAATCATCGATTCAGTAGAAGATTATGCCAAATTATACATCTAAGAGCTGTTTAGGTTGCATGGAGTGCCCTTTTCCATCATATCGGATAGAGGTACTCAGTTCACTTCTCAGTTTTAGAGATCTTTTCAAAAGGGACTTGGTACCCAGGTCAAGCTTAGCACGACATTTCATCCGCAAACAGATGGCTAGGCGGAGCGGACTATCCAAACTCTTGAGGACATGTTGAGAGCTTGCGTTATTGATTTCAAGGGTAGTTGGGATAAGCATTTACCTCTTATTGAGTTTTAATACAACAACAACTATCACTCTAGCATCCAAATGGCACCGTTTGAGGCTCTTTACGGGCAAAGGTGTAGATCACCCATTGGTTGGTTTGAGGTCGGTGAAGCTTCGTTAGTGGGTCCAAATTCAGTCCACAAGGCTATGGAGAAAGTTTAGTTGATAAGAGAAAGGTTGAAAAAGGCTCAAAGTAGCCAAAAGTCTTATGTGAATGTGAGGAGAAGAGAGCTTGAGTTTGAGATCGATGATTGGGTGTTTTTGAAGGTATCTCACATGAAGAGAGTAATGAGATTCGGAAAGAAAGAAAAACTTAGCCCCGCTATATTAGTCCATACCGGCTTGTGAGACGAGTGGGTAAAGTAGCCTATGAGTTAGTGTTACCTTCAGAATTAGCTTCAGTTCATCCCGTATTTCACGTACTACTCTTGAAAAAGTGCTTGGGAGATCAAGCCTTAGTGGTTCTGGTGGAATGTGTTGGTGTAAAGGATAGCCTAGGTAATGAGGAAATTCTTGTTGCAATCTTATCTCGTCAGGTTCGGAGTCTGAGGAACAAGGAAGTAGCTTCAGTAAAGGTGTTACGAAGAAATCAGCATGTTGAGGGAGCTACATGGGAAGCCGAAGTGGATATGATAGCTAAATACCCTCATTTGTTTCCTACCGGCTCCGTTTCAGTTTGAGGTATCAGTTTTTTTCCCTAAACCTCTATTCAGTTTTTCATGTTCCATTTATGCGTGCAAGTTTGTTTTATGATATGATATTTGTATGTGATGTCTGAATTCATTCCAACTATGTAGTTTTTTTGGGGGGGTAGTCATTCTGTCAGTTTAAGACTTAAATGATCAGTATTTGCATATGGTGATTGTTTGTTCCTGACTTTTCTGCATGTTTCTAACATTCGAGGATGAATATTCCCAAGGGGGAGATATTGTTATACCCCGGGGACCCAAGGATCAGACCCAGGAGTAAAACGGGGAAAAATATTGAAAATATTGCAGCAGTGCAAGACGAGTCGTTAGTCGACTCGTGAGGAGACCCCACGAGTCGTCAGGTGGCTCGTGGGAAGGTTCGATTGAGCTGAGGAGTTGAGGTCCCCACGGGCGTAGGAACGACTCGTGGTCAGCTACCACGAGTCATCAGGTCCACCGTTGGGTAAGGTTGAGGATTTAGTAGGAGGTCTGGCAGTGTACATAACGGATGGCACCCAACAAGTCGTGGTCAGTCTCCACAACTTGTGAGGTGGGTCGTGAGCAATCCAGGGAATTTTTACTAAGGATGAATCAGTGTACATAATGGAAGGTGACCACAACTCGTGGTCACTTGTGACTAATCATTGAGTCACCCATTACGAGCCCAGTCGACCTGGTATCTAGTGTACTTGACGGGCGACCCGACCAGTCATTGCCCGTCCTGACGAGTCGTCAGGTCACCCGTTAGGGTCACCTGGCAGTTATTTCCTGCGAATTAGTAAGGGCCTTCTTGTAATTTTCTACACTCCTAAGACTTAAACTACGTCGATTTAAGGTTAGGACAGGGTCTTTCAAGGGGAAATCAGTCGTGATAAACCTCATTTGATGCATGCAAGAGTAGATAGGAAAGAGGAAAGGGATTCAAGTGTTCTTCTTCAAATTCTCCAAGTTTCCATCTAGGGCTTTTCAGGGGAGATAAGAATCAAGAAGCTTCAGGTATGTGGTGTTTTGAATGGGTGATTTAGTCCCCACCCATGCCCAATTTCTCCCTAATTCTTTGTTTAAAGTTACCAATTCTTGATGGGTCATAACCCAAATGCATGTTCGCTTAAAAATTGATATGAGTTTGTTGTAGTATGTCTAAAATCATGGGTTTCGAATTATCGGGTTGTTTTCACTTATTTTATTCAATATTTGGTGATCTAATTCCTAAAAGCACATGTTCCCAAATCATGGGGTTTTAGTGAAATTCACAGTTATTGTGATTTCTCAAGCATGACATGAACTTTTGAATTTTAAGCATGTTTTCAATTACTCATGTTATTATGATCATGTTTCCTATAAATTTAAGCATCTAAAGTTTGATTGAAATTATGGGCAATGCCCACATGTCGCTTATGATTTATGAACTATGATTTTGGCCGATCCACGGATCCAATTCCATGGCTAGTATTATGAATTCTCAAGCATGTTATGATTACCACGATTTAACTAGTCATGCATGAATTTCTATGAGCACGTTGCATGTTCTGGGAGTAGTACTTAACACCGAATAGGTTCAGGGCCTAGGTTACGCCCCGAATCTCAGAACTACGTTCCACCATAGGTTATGTTTGGGACCTACTCAGTGACTGT
>JACEIK010008086.1:22291-46466 GCA_018107945.1 Datura stramonium
ACCTATTTGGAGAACTATTTCTCTGTACAATATAGTTTGTATCATGGAGCTTTAGAGAGAGACTATTTGGAGAACTATTTCTCTGACTGCTAACTAATCCATCAAGGAAAGAAATTTTATCAGATTATCAGAAACACAATAGAATTCGACAAAAGTTGAATATTTCCCAACTTGCAGTCTTGCACTAGAATCATAGCAAAAAATTTTTAGACTAAAGACATATTCTAACTTTGCCAGTTCATCATAACATGTGTCGCACTGAAATTAGAAAAAACCGCCCATCTATTATTAGTTGAAGTCCCTTTTTTTATGAGGTAAATAATTTTATTAACAAATGGGGCAAAAAAACCATTGTACAAGCTGTACCAAAACAAGAGAACCTACGTCAAAATAGTGCTCTCAACAACAGTGATCCAATCCTTTATACATATAGGGACCTCGTAACTACATCAAAAAGAAACTAGAGACAAAACACTACTCCACCTCTTTACAAAATCTTGTTCCACCCCTTCAAATATCTTCCTATTTCTCTCTTTCCAAATGATCCACATGATTGCTAAAGGGGCAACACTCCATGCCCTTGGGCTTCTATTGCCCCTCCTGAGAGTCCAACTATGCAAAGCCTCTTTCACTATGCCCGACATCACCCATCGCATCCTAAACAAATTGAGGGTCACCCTCCTTCACTGTGCCCGACATCACCCAACGCATCCTAAACAAATTGAGGGTCAGCCTACATTCTTGCACATAAAGCACCAACTAACATAGGTGATCCTCCTTTTCCTCAGTTTTCTGTTGTTAGGATCACACCCCTTGCCACCAACCATACAAAGAAACACGCCTTCCTCAGAGCTCTAGGGATCCAAATAGAGTCATGGGGAAAAGTACCTCCTCTCTCACTAGTAACCATTTATAGTAAGAGCTAACAATGAATAATCCATCTCCACTCTCTCGCCAACTCTACACATTGGATAAATTGTTAGGAATGGCTAGCCCGTAGAAGAACTCAATCAGATTGTGAAATTCTTCCATCTCCCAATCCTGCAGATTTCTTCCTTCTGAATCTTAAGTTCAGGTGAATAACCCCTCGTGAGACCCATGAATTTGTTAAACAGTCATCTCTCTTTGGCAGGATCCACAATATATATTAGGGAAGACTTCCCTTAACTTGTTCTCCCACACAACTTATGTGCACAGAAACTAATCCTCTTTCTGCCCCAACTTTAAAGGAAATATGTCTGCAAAAATCTTTCCACCCCTTCATAATAATCCTCTACAAATCACAAGCTGGCCCGGACACCACGGTTATCCAAAAAAATTACTCCTCCACAAACCACACCAATATGAAGTTATAATGTTTCTAGTCCTCCATCCCCCTACCATAGTACCATACTTTTCCTCTACCCCAAGTCTCCATATCCACTTCCCTAAAAGAGCTTTAAGAAACACCTTGTCTCTATAGGAATAACTAAAATACGATAGGATTCTCACATAGGCCCGAGATACCATTTCCCTTAGGTCCAAGGAGAAAAGTAACCACCTCTGGTCGAAAAACCATGACTATTACACAGAGCATGGCTTGTCTGATATATGGTGCCATAGGCTCCATTCTTTGAGTTATGAAGAGTGAGAGGACGCTCTTAGAGCTCTCTAGGTCTAAGATAGTCTAACTGTTGTCTGACAAGCTGCATAGTGAATATTAATTATCAAAGGAATGCCAAAGTAAGAAGAAAACAATCAAAGGACTTCTTCTCAGAGTCAAGGTATAGTACTGCTTCACTTTCACAAGTTGGGAGGAAGTCACGATTGGTGCATCACCTCACCCACCCCTCCCACACTGAAAATTATCCCATCACTTCAATCTGAACTTATTATTTGGAATATTACAATGCTCTAACAAAGTTAAATCAACTAGAAGAGCAAATCCCAGTGACTATAATAGCTAACTGAAGTAATGGTGAGAAAAAACAAGCTCTATCCTTTCAAAGAGACAGTTGTACAAACTTCATCAGCTGTAAGAAATTACTAGGCCTTAACTTCTAGCAGCTATAGATACACAAACCACTGGGGAAACTAAGAAAAAAGAAATAAAGAAATCAGGTAGCCACATATCCTCCAAAGTGATTCCCTTGTTCTCTCTCGGAGAGTGGTTATCCCTAAAATTGCACATGCATCAGGGCACATAAATTACCCGTCAAAGTATGGATCTTTTATTGCAGAACTCTGATGTATTAAGATCACAATAATCAATATCAATTCCTCAGACACGCAAACTATGCATAAGAGGAACAAAAAATAGAACAAAAGGAAAACTAGTATACAAGTGGATAAGAAAAACAACAATCAAGAAATTAGTAGAACCAGTTACGACGATACCAAGGCTCTGGATGAACTCATTACAGCTGACATAGGGGACTCTTAAATTATTGTCAATCATCTGCGTACATGAACTAATTACATAACCTAATTAAAGACCTTGAAACTCTACACACCTAGAAGTTCCTTGAGGCAGGACTACTGCAGCTCTATCAGCTTGATTTTGCTGGCCATTAGGATGAATTTGTGTTTGAGTTGGGCCACCCTGTAGTTGAGGCAGCTGAACTTGTTGTTGATGCGGCTGAGGCTGTCGCATAATGGGTGTCTCAGTTGCTGTAGATTTCACAAGACTCATTCCATTCTGTGCTTGTGAAGCCTGAGATTTGTCTGTCTGTGTTGAATAATTAGCATTGCGGTTTTGGTAAGACCTGTTTGAGTAACCAGAGTTGTAGGATGCCAGATGCTGAATTTTCTGAAGAACTTCTTCCACGGGAGGTGGAGGCCCCGGCATCTTTGCATGTCTATATCGACAATCAGGACCATTTGGACAAAACCCCAATCCCAAGATCACAACCCCACACTTAAAGTCTTGTNCATTTGGACAAAACCCCAATTTGTACCTGTACTATGAAAACAATCATAGAAAAGTCATAACTTGACCAGCAACAAATTTCATTAATCTATCCATATTTTATTTGTCTGACAACCCCAATATTGTCATTTTTTGCTTATTAAAAATACAAATTACTCTGTTTAAAAGCAACGAAATTAACAGTCATTACCATAAACATCTAAAGTGCCTATAGCCTAATCAGCGAGTCAATGAACATAGAAAACAAATAAATAGAGCTATTAATTGCTTCATATCAGGATAAGTTATGGCCCAGAATACAGCATGTTCAAGCCATGAGTATGACTGTTTTAAATCTAAATGGGATTTTAATGATCTGGCAGTTGAAAGAACTGATTAGTTACCATATGTTTATGGCTCTGAGATTTAAGCTCAGAATCTGACACACTTCGGTGAAGGGTCAGGGGGTGTGCAAGCATCCATTGCGGCATAATTCCATTTAAGGTTGATGGGCTTCAATGTGAAATCAAGAAGATGCTTATCGTGGAACAAAAATCCAAAAATGAACCCAAAATTGTGACAGCAAGTGGATTAAGTGCTACATGTATTTCATGGTCCAAGTTCAAGTCCAAGAGGAGAAAAATTGGGGCCACATGAAGACCAAGAGGAGGGCCTACATGGAACCCAAGAGGAGCAAAAGAGAGAGCTGAAATCTCTGCCCAAAGTGGGCTGAATTCTTGCCCAACAAGGGCTGAATATCACAGCCATATAGAGCTCAAATATAGCTGAAGTTCACGTGGGTTTTCTACAGCAAATTTTGCCACTTTCTTCCTAAATTTTTATTAGGTAGTTTTTTTGGAAGATTTCTACATGTTTTCCTAGTTTAAATATTTCCTTGTTAGGTTAGTATTTTATTTCCAAAAAAAATAGAATTTGAATCTCATGCTATTTGGGATAGGTTCCCTTACAGATAGGGATGGATCTTATTATTTTTATTAGACAAGAATATTATTTGAGGGGGTTCTCTTCTTTACATGTTTGTATATGGTGCCAATGGATTTATCTTGCAACTCTACATGAAATATTTTTTAGGAGTTGAGATTAATTGTTAACTTAATATCTTTAGTTTCTATTAAAGTAAATTAAAGAAGGTAACTAGTCTTATACTAATTATTGTATCTAATTTTTTCAAAATAGGGGTCTAGATCACCTTTTGATCCAAGTTCTTGAATTGACTATATTAGTATAAATACTAAGATCAATTAGGTTCTTTAATCTTCATATTTTCGCTTCCATATTATTTTCGTATTTCATTCAAATTAACCCAATTCTCATCAGGGTGGCACGTTGATGCACAAATGTTATCACTGTGCTAGTTTCTCTAGATTTGAATGCTAACCAGTATCCACGAACGGACACTTTTTAATGCCAGAGCTCCTTTAACAGTGATTTTGATTGGTTCGCAGTAGCTTGTGACAAAATACAAACTCGAGATTATCATTAGAGCTCTTTAGCGTAAAGAAATAAAACAGTCAGCCTGTGCTCCTTCGTGAATAAAATGTTAAGACTTATAAAAGATGTATTTTAGCATCTTTCATCGCTCTTGTGGCCTAGTGGTCAATCAAGTGGTTGAGAAGTGATTTCCTACCATCTGTCCTAGCTTTGGTCGACAAAGTTCTACCTTGTGGCCAGTGGAAGTGGCAAGTGAAATTAATCAAAGTTGCACCCAAGGCCGGGACACCACAGTTATTTAAAAAAAATACAATAGCATAAACAGAAACTAAAAATGAGCAAACGAGCGAAAAGTCTTACATGTTGCATTCCTTGATATCTTCAATAGTGTGCTTATAAACACAGTCCTGTTCACGGCACTCACCATAGAGTCGAAAGAAGCGACAAATGGGCATTCGAGATTTATCATACTGGTGAAGGAAGCCACATGCATCACCCTTCATACACAGTGACCGCAGCCAGTGGCGGCAAACAGTCTGCCTGAAACTCCTACGATTTCCAACAAATCCTACATCGCCTTGGCCGCCGACAGGTGCCGGTACTGTAGGTGGGTTAATATTAGCATTTGGAGCGGCAGAGGCAGTAGGATCGGAAGATTGTATTAGTGGAACGGATGCAGTTGGGTGTGTTGGCCCAGTGTCTAAACCGCCCTCAAAATCAAAATTCAAACCCCCTTCTCCTTCGTCCATTACTATGAAACTATCAAATGGGTAGTTTTGTGTGTGTGTTTTATAACAGATTTTGCTTGAAATTGGTCGTTATGGCCCTTTCGGCACCACAGGCGTCTTCAACTTTACACGTTTTCTTCTCGTGGTTGCAGGGTTCGGAGAAGGAACAGGAAAAAAGAGAAAATATATAGCTTCCCTCTTTGCTAGGGAAAGTGGAGATCTCCTAAATTCTAACCTCGGTTCACTTTTACTCGTAAATTTTGCATGTCCTTTAAAAAAAATAATTAATATGAGTATTTTATTCATAATAGTTATATTAGTTGATACTTAGCTTGAGAAATAATTTAAAGAATAAATAATTAATTTTGAAAATAAAATATGAAAAAGAAATTTCTTCTGATATTCTAAAATGCAAAAATATATATTTAATATAGTGAATAAGTAAAAAGTAAACACATACAGTATATGTCATGACATAATTAAAGAGTTGTTTCGCAGAGTGTATAAGAATAGTATTGAGCATGGTGTATTAATAATGTTGGGATTATTTCTTATTCATTATTTGATCATTCCAAAATCAATATCTAATTGAAGTGAAAACGCGTTCTTCTCTCATGCAAACTATAACCCTAGCTTACAACTGAACTCTAACTACCATGGTCACTGGTCAACGGTTGCTGGCCAGGCCTCATCATTTTCCCAACAGCAATTCCATTACTAATCCTATTTGTGAATTTTATATGTAATGTGCAAACCTTAAACAATGTCATGCAAAACCCTAAAACTACATATATTTCGATCCTTATGAGCCTATTACATTGCTCCATTGCGAGCCTTATATAAAATGGATTGAAGAATAAGTGAGGAATATGGATATAATAGAGAACTTGCAGCATGTTGTTGCGAGCAAGTTTTCATATGGGTGGCCAAAATTGGAGGAATTATGAGTTATTATTCCAATGCAGTGTGAGATAAAAGGAGATTGTCACTTTGGTTTTTATTTAGAAATTGTCACATTTTGATTTATTTATCACTGAAGGAAGATTTTATAACCTATCATCAAAGGTTGCTTATTACCTGATATAAACTGAGTTGTATCAAAGTATGCTTGAGCATACTTTGATGCCAAATCGGGGGTTTTATGTCTTAACGATTGCTTTGGAAGAAGGAAGGGAGTCCTAGTTTCACAAGCTACAAGGTAGAGTCCATTTTTGAGCTACTTTTGCAATTTACTTAAAGGGCCACTTTTGAGCTTCTTTGATAATAAGTTAGCCGAAAATATAAATTGTTGAGAATAGCTTACTTAGACTTAGTTTTTGATGAATATTCAATTATGTACTCTTAAAAGAGATGTTGAGAGCTTGGAAGATTTTGTTGAATCTTGTCTGATAGGTGGATTGCAAGGTAAATATCAATTTCCTTGAGGTACATTTCATAGTTTTAGGTGCTTGTTTGACTTCAAATTAATTGAAAGTTTTGGTTATCATATAATAATTATCAATTAGTTTCATCCTTGTGTCTAGCTTTTTATTCTTGGGTCATTGTTGGTTGATGCTACCCATATCTTAATTGGCTCTTTCAAAAACAAATTGAGATAATTTGGCATGATTGAATGTTTGTAACTACCAAATTCACTTTACAAACCATATATCAATCAAATATTTAAAAGTTCATAATTAATCCATGCTATTAGATCAATAGGGTTTGTAAACCCATTGAATTCACAATCCTATATTGGAATTTAGCTACTCATGAAGAAAGAAGAAGAAGAAGAAGAAGAAGAAGAAGAAGAAGAAGAAGAAGAAGAAGAAAGCATATAATTAGACATGATCACTTACAAATCAATAGATGAAAGAGAAAATTCAAGTGCGAAATTAATCTTCAAAAATTCTTCAAACTACAATAGGTGTCTCCAAAAAATAATTTCTCTACTATAGAATTCAGATTATAGCTGAAACTCTCCAAAAAATGATAAAAGACTATTTATACTAAAGCCTAAAACCCCAAATATAATTTAAATTCAGAGGCCAAGTTCGTAGTTACGGGTCGTACATTGAATATACGGTCCGTACTTTGCATCTTTTATTTTTTTTTCGGCTGCCATAATTCAACTTATAGACTGTATATTGAATTTATGGTTCGTACTTCCCTCCCTAGATTGCTTAATCTGGTTGGCAATTATTTGAGTCTTTTGATATGTGGTCCAATTTCCGATCTGCAGATTGAATTTGCAGGCCGCATCTTGTGTCGTGCCTTTTTGATAGATTGTTGTCCTTTGGTTTGAAGCACGGTTGGAAGTACGAGCCACATCTTGAATTTGTGATCTGTCTGTTCCATTTTCTAGAAGAGTTTCTGAATTGTGCCTCCTTCCTCTAACTCATTGGGATTCCTAAAACTTAGCAAAATACTATAGTATTGACTTAAATTAGCACTTAAAGGCATGTAAAACTCTAAGAAAATAAGTGCAAATGCGTCACAAAACGCCACATTAACACCCCCAACTTAAAGCCTTTGTTTTTCCACAAGCAACTAAAATAAGAAAATCTAACCTAGACACGTGTTCTGGATTAACAAAGTGCAATGCCTATGATTTTGGCAAGTAGCTACAAGCATTCACTTTTCAAATAGGTCACCCCCTCTATCATAGCAAAATCAACTTTCTCAAAATTGTTAAGACTAATCATGCATCTCTACACATGACATTATTTCATCATGTAGACGTTTAGATTGAGAAGCAACTTATGCTAGCCATTATCGTCCACATGCCTAATAATATCGCCCTTGATCTACCTCAACTAGTGAGTGTGTACTTGGTAAATATGGTATAACTACCCAACTTTAGATTAGGGATCGTATCCACAGGCTTTGTTAGGTCAATACTATCAAGAGATTTCAAATATGATTTGTAAGTTGAGAGTTTATTCAAGTTCGGGTAAAGAGAGAGATTATAACTAAGAATTTAAATGCTTTAAGTTGTAAATCAATATCAGGAAAAACTAGGAAAGTGTCCCCAAAATTTGGGTTGATCCTTCTAAATCATTCAAAAGAGATAATTGAGAATGGGCTTATGGTAAATATGCAAGCAATCAACTTAGGCAACCAACGGGTCTCTTTCAACAATCCCAATGGTGTCAATCTAAATTAACTTTGTCAAATTGAAGAGAACTCCATTCTACCCGATTATATTTTGCCAATTGGATTCCTTCTATATCTAAGTGAATTCATTAAACAAGGGTTAGAGTCTTGGGTTATTGTTGATTGATACTACCCAAATCTAAATTGCCTTTCTCAAGCACAATAAAGGCAATTGGTAAGGATTTAATGACTTTCACCATCAATCACACTTTACAAATTCCAAATCAATCAAATATTCTCAACCCGTAATCAATTTTACCGAATTAAGATCATTAGGGTTCACAAACTCATTGAGTTCACAACTCTAGATATTGGTTTAGTTACTATAGCAAAAGAAGAAGAAGAAGAAAGCAAGTAATTAGATATTCTCACTTATAAAGCAGTAGTGGGAGAAAATACTTGGATTAATCAACTTGATCTTCAACTTCAATTACAATATTAAATCTATGGAAGTCAAATGGAAAACTAGCTAAAACTATCTCTAAGAATCTACTCTGGTACAAACTCTCCAAAAAAAGACTCTTTATACTAAGTCTCTAAAACCCTAATTTAATTCAAAACAGGAGGGTCCAACTCATAGAGACGAGCCGTCTTTTAGAAAGACGGTCCGTATGTTGAACCGTCACTTATTTTTGGTGTTTTGGTTGGCCTTGTCCATCTTTTAATTGATGGACTGTCTTTTGAAAAGACGGTCCGCACTTTTCTCCGTCAACTGCTTCAGTGTTTTGCCTAACTTTGATCTATTTTCTTATTGGTATACTGTCTTTTGAGAAGATGATCTGCATCTTAAATCATTTTTTGCATACCACTTGGGTGTTGATCAAAAGGTATTTGAAGATACATACTGTCTATTAAAAGAGCGGTCTATCCCTTGCTCAAAGTCTGACAGACTTTAGTGATTTCCATACCTCCTTTTACCAACTTATTGGGTTTCTGAAACTTAGCAACATAGAGTTAGTTTTGACTTAAATTTCTACTTAAAGGCATGTAAAACTCCATGAAAAGAAGTACAAATATGTTGCAAACTCCCGGCACATCAACATACCCAACTTAAAAATTTTACTTGTCCTCAAGAAACTAATTGTCACGACCCGGCACATCAACACCCCCAACTTAAAGTTTTTGTTTGTCCTCAAGCAACTAATTGTCACGACCCGAACATAGACCCTGATCATAACACGGGACAAGGAGCCCCGAGAAACTCCAAGTCGATCAATGGTATGAACATTCATCCTACTCCATTTCATTAAAGCGGAATACTTAACATAACAATATAGAGGAAGCATAAACATAACATAAAGAGATAAGAGGAACGTACTACATACATAACAACTGAGTACTACATATAGTCTGAAAGCCTCTAACGTATCAGATGGGTTGATGGAACTACATCCCCAACTAACCCGGCAAAACTGAAAAATAAAAGAAACATCAACATCTGAAACATATGGTCCTCGGAGAATGAGGACTCACGAAGAAGCTGGAGGCTAAACTCTGAGATGGACTACTGACGGTGTTGGATCTGAAGATCGAAGCCTGTATTATAAAATTATACAACATAGAGTATGCGGTCAGTACGTGGAATGTACCGAGTATGCAAGGTAAGTAAAACAGATATTTAAAAATACATAAAAGCTCATAAGAGTGGAACAACGTGCTCTTAACATAAATATCATAAGATAACATAAGGCTCAAGGTTTTCAAATCGTTCGTAATCCATCCATTATTATAGTCATAAGAGAAACTTTATTAAATCATCACTTGGGCCAAATAACATAAATATAACAATGCATAAAACATGCAGAACAATGGGAGGACTAGTCATAACCGACACCATCATGATAGAGTCGTACATGATGCCCCAACTATCTCATTCAAGTAGGCAGAGTCTCCTCTAGCTTGCCAAGTGAGGGACATGCATTATGTGATATCATGAAAGAGGGGATCATTATCATTGTAATTTGTTAATATAAACCTATAGTGGCACGTAGTTATGAGACACCGACGTTGTTCTTTGAACGCCGGACTGCTCGGTGCTAGACACTACTCCCAAAAATATTACATTAGGCTCGTATGTAAATCAATAACATCATTAATTGGAATTCATCGCTAAATAAACATTATCATCATTGATCCCCATTAAAATACATGATTAGCCAAGAATAAAAGGCCCTTTAATCGGCAAACATCATAAATCGATAAATCGTGAGATCCATTTCATAAATCGTAAATCATTCTTGAACATGTGGGCATTGCCCAATACTTTAACATGCTTGAAAATATTTAATTCATTCGAAGACGTGATTATAAACATGGGTAACTTGAAAACATATTTCTCATCATCAATAATTCATCATACATGAACATTCATCATAAACCTTGACTTTCATGAACTTTTAATAAATGGGCATTTTAATTTGTAAAACTTGAAACATGATTTTTTTTATGAAAAACAACACAAAACTTGTCCATAATTCATAATTCAATAATAGTAACTCAATTAGATCAAGCTCATGTAGAGAAATCAAAATTTCATGCATTGGGTAAAACCCCCATAGAATTTAGATAAGAAATTTCATGAATTGAAAGAGATTGGGGATGAGTATGAAAGGAATCACCTATTCGTAACCTTACATATCTGATTGAGACTGATTCTTACACTTCTCTAATTTTCCAAGAGGAAATTGAAAAGAATTTGAAGAAAAAAAGCTTGATCACCCTTTCTAACATTCTACCTTTGCATGCATGAATGTGAATTGCCTAAAATCAACTGAACCCCTTTAAAAGTCATCATTCATAACTCAAAATGACGTAGTTTAGGTCTTAGGATCTTAGGAATTATGAAAAATTTCTTACTAAATTCGCAAAAAATAACTGACAGGTAGTCCCCATGAGGGACCTAACTACTCATCCTCTCTGGACACGACTCGTGGCATGATCCGTGAAGTACACTGCTAGTCAATTCTTTTGGGCTCATAAAGGGAGACTTCACTATTCGTCACTGGTGACCACGACTCGTGGTCACCACTCGTTATATACACTACCATTGGATTTTTTCTTTTACTTCACCATGCTGGTCACGACCCTCCCCATGAATCGTGGTGACTGACCACGACTTGTGGGGTCCTTCCGTTAAGTACACTGCCCTCTTCCTTCTCTCTTCTCACTCATCACTCCCCACGACTGACCTAATGATTCGTGGGGCCTGACCACGACTCATGGTCACGTCCGTGGGGATCCCATTTCTCAAATTTCAAGCTCATCACCTAACCTCTCCACGAGTCACACCACGACTCGTGGGCTGCTCTCACGGGTCACCTCACGACCCGTTCTGTGCCTGATGTCAGATTTTAAACTTTTCTCCGTTTCAATTCTCGAGTCTGATCTTGGGCTTCTGGGGTATAACACGTACCATACTAGTACGAGTCGTACTGAGAGTCATGGAAAAGTGCAGGCCAAGAGCGATTAGTCAAAGGCGACTAATGGCTCATGGTACGAGTCGTACCATGGTAGTCGTAAGAAACTTCAAAAGATATTGCACAGTCTAAGTCTCCTGGGACAGGTAGCAACCACGAATCGTAAGATCTACCTAAGACCCGTACTGAGGAGTCGTGGAAAAGCTCAGAAGAAGTGAAGACTGGTAGGTCTCAAGGTACGAGAAGGAGTCACGGGTCATAGAACTGAGGTACGATTCGTACCAAGTCATCCGTTATAAAGTTCAGAAGATCGCTAGAATACTCAGTATCAAACCACGATTGGTTGTATGACTTGTAGGTTCATGGTACGAGTCGTACCAGTTCACAACATTTAGCTAGATTCAACAGAGCCCAGCCAATATATGAGTCAAGGTACGACCCGTACAATCATGTTACGGGTCGTAGGTGAAGTCGGCGACAATTTTTAGTAGTTTTCCTGTTTACTCAGGAGAAGTTTTCAAATATTTGTATAAATACTTTTTAGGTTATTTCCAATAGAGAGAGTCGCAGATTGAGTTTTCTTACACGAAACACTTTAGGAGACAAGTTGTTGTTAACTTTTACTTCAGTCTTGGAGATTTTCTTGCTTTGATTTTCTTCATTGTTCTTGAAGAATTCTTCATAAATTCTTGCAATGATCAAGAAGGTTTTCTTTCAATCGTCATTGTAAGTATTAACTTATGTTTGTTTATGAATGCTTATAATATTCTTACAATCATGAAAGGCTAAAACTTCCACAACTAAGTTGTGGGAACCATGGTGAATTAACGAACTAGGTTGCACAAAGTAATTCTAAATCAATGCTAAACACTTTATATTGTATTCTCTTCATCTTTAATGTTTCTTAACGAAGTGAAACATTAGGACTTCCCCGAATTCTTTACTTGCTTGAACCTAGAGAAGTAGAGATTAGGAAAAAAGAATTACAACAAAGCCTTAATCTTTATGGGTCATTATATAACTTGAGTTGTGTATGCATGATAGTTAATTTGGGACAAATTTGATAACGGTTGAAGTAAAATCGTTCATGATACCTTACCCGGTGATTGAGTATAGTCATCCAATAGAGACGAACCAATTGTTTGGATGAACCCTAGTTATCAAGTTCTACAAGTAAGCATTGGGATAGATCACAAGTGTAAAACCCGAAGTAGTTATGAATCCATGAGAAACACTTACCTTAGTTAATTTCATAATATTGATAAACAAAATCCAATTCTCAATCTTGTCTTACAATTTTTTTATAAAAATCCCCTTTTTGGAGATAACATAAAAGCTTAAATACTAGCGTTATTCTATATCCTGACTTTATTCCATGTGGGATCGACTCCAATCTTTGTTGGGTTATTTATTAACAACGTCTACTTCATGCTTTATCAGGAGTGTGAATTTTAGCATTATCAGCAGTTATGGCCAGGCCATATACAGACAAGTGGATTCCGCGGCCCATACATGGCCATATCTTAGGTGCAATGATGTCAGGTGTATTTACACGTCTATTATCCATATTTTACCCATGTTTGTATCTTATTTTTAGAGTAAAGAAGCTAAATACATCTAATTATGTTTAATTATTGTGTCATTGAGCTTATATGAAAGTGGTTTGTACAATTTGTAGGTAAAACCTCCACGAAATGACCAAGTATGAAGGAATATGGTGTTCCACGTGGAGCACAGCTTTGGCAAGCCTATACTTCGCCTTGGATCATGCTAGGCGAGCATAGAAGAAGAAAAAGATGAGAAATTGGCTGAAGATTAGAGCTTCTAGATACCCCATGGAGCCAAGCTCAAAGCGAGCTCCTATCTCACGATGGAGCTTGCGCTGTAAGACCCAGGCCATAAAGGGTTGATTTTTGCTAAGTATGGAGATAGTGTGAAGGCCTCATGGAGCGAGGTCAAAGGTGAGAAAACTTCTTGCTCTGTACCTTGATCCACGAGAAGAATGCATAAATAGAATGCAAAAATTTCTAAATATAGAACCCAAGTGAAGCCTCGCAGAGCGAAGCTCGTCGTGAGGTCTCTCCTCGCCTTGGAGCTTGCGATGTGAGCATGGGATCCATATTTTTTCCAAAAATAGAAGCGCACTTAATTATGGGTAGGTCTTTGGAAAGTTCCCTACTTATTACAAAAAGGCTCCTTAGCCACTTTTTAGAGGCATTGTATATTTACAAACAACATAAGACAAGAGCAAAGTCTCATTACTAGGGTTACTTCTCTATCTCATTTTCTTTTCTTATTTTAATGGAATTGAACATGAATATTCATAGTTGTAATCAAAGTATGAGTGGTTAAATACCCTTATTTTGGGGTTATGGCTAAAGTATGAACGTTCGGTAAATAACTTGAGTAATATTGTTTTCTTTATCATATGAGTTGTTTAATTGATTTTGCAATTACTATTCTATTGATTCACGACCAATAGAATATATCCTTAGTCATTTTAGAACTTGACAGATGAAAGTTGTAACACCCCATACCTTTCAATACATTTATGACTAAGTTAATACCGACGAAGGCGCTTAAGCTCGAGATGGTGAGGTGATATTTGGCCAAGAGTTGAAATGGACAAATGTATATGAGTGTTAAGTTCAAGTATAAGGATAAAGATTTAGAAAATGGGATAAAACAATTGAGGTTCTTGCTTGACTTATTCATGCTAAAAGGTGACAAACAGGTGCATCACCTACTTATGCTAAATGAACCATGTTACGAGGGACGAGTTGAGGTAGAAACTACAACCTAATAGCGACCCAAATGGAGCTTAAAATTGGCCCAAAAAATGATACCAAAAGCTAGTACAAAATGAATACAAAGGCAACCACCAATGTTGACCAAATTGTGGCCCAAACTAGAGTCAAATTGCAGCCACCAAAATCAATCAATTGGAGGCCCAAATGGAGGTCTACTTTGACTCAAAACCCATGACCCATTGTAGATCAATTGGGGTCTAAAAAATGGGTCAAAAAATACTCCCACAAAGGTCCCATATAAGTCCCAAAAGAGTGAACAATTTCAGNCCCATATAAGTCCCAAAAGAGTGAACAATTTCAGCATTTATACTTAGCCTAAATCTTGAAAATTCTCCAAGTTCTCTCCCTTTCTTCCTTCTCCAAGGACAGACGGTTCTTTGCCCCTTAAGGTGAGTAAATGTCACACCCCAAACCCAAGGAGGTGTGACTGGAACTCGGTGTGACACTTGATTGAGCGAACCCTTCCACAATCTAATTTGAATGGGCCAGAATAGACGAGGTTTGGCATCACGACAACAATATGAATCAGAGTACAACAGACTATAACGGAATCTGGCTCACAGACCAAGCAATAGATATATAATAGGTGAAAAGGCTATATAATGGAATATAACTTGTACAATGGGGCCTTCCAGGCCTACTACAATACTACAACCACGGAAGACGTCTATGAGCCTCTATGAATACAATAGTAATCAAATAATCAAGATAGGGTACTGAACTACCCATAACTTCAAACAATTGGTAACTCCAGAAGACTTGGAGTCTACTGACTCAGCTAGAAATTCACTCAATGACTAAGATCCCAATCTACCTGCTGATCAATAACTACAGGTAAGCTCAACTAGAACTCCGCTCAACTAGAACTCCACTCAACGACCAAGATCTTAATTACCTGCCAATCAATACCTATAGGCATGAATGCAACAACCTAACTAGGGTGTCAGTATAGAAATGTACCAAGTATGTACGACGAAAATGACAAGAAGATACAGAGTATAAATCAATAGATGTATAGAAGATACCAACAAAAACATACTCAAGAAATCGAGTAAAGAAAATAGAACCTACCTGGTCCCCATAAGCCTGAAAAGTCCAAAACAACAAATAAACGAACAAAAAATGGTACTTAAGCGATACGACTCACCTGTCATCACCTGCACTACGTGGGATCCACCTAACCGTCTCACCTGACTCAACTCTAAGCCCCTCAACGACTTCAACTAACATCAAGTCACATGTTCAATCCACGGCTAATAGAAAAATGTCAACATAGGCAACACAAGTCACATAATAACAAAAGCAACACAAAACAATCCATAATTTATAATTCACAATCCAGCCTTGTCGGGGCATGCCTCACGATCTTACAAGTCTAACGACAAGTACAAGTCGAGTGCACCAGAGAAACTATGACAGCCATACACTCACCATGCGATCACTAGTTCACCGGAGTAACTCCACCACCCATACAATAGTCTCTGGATAAGTTGTACAAGACCCAAGTGCATCGGAGCAACTCCACAGCCATATAGTTGTATATACAATCCCAAAACAGGATAGCATCAATCCATTAGCCAATCACAAGCCCAACCATTTTGGAGCCGGCTTGCAAAGCCACTTTGGTCAACTAAGTCCCAGGATCTATCCCTATGCTAGAGCAACTCGACAGCCGTGGTTACCGTTGAGTCTCAAGGAAAGTCAATTCACACACTTATAGTTACAAACAAAACAACAAGATTATATATCTAAAATAAATCATAACTTAATCAAACAAAACCAATACTATCAACGAAACTCACACAATTATCAACTAAAGTCTAACAATGCAACCATCATAACCGTCAGTTATCCACGCTATACCATCAATTTTAGATCATCCTCAATCTCAATCCACACATCCTTCCACAGTACAAA
This sequence comes from Datura stramonium, assembly GCA_018107945.1. NCBI lineage: Eukaryota > Viridiplantae > Streptophyta > Magnoliopsida > Solanales > Solanaceae > Datura > Datura stramonium. Next base: position 38,637 of record JACEIK010008086.1, read on the forward strand.
CCCATAACCATTCCAAAACAGCTCCAAGTACAAACAAGTAAGGTCACAATCAATGTCACAAAATATGTTAAACTCTACAATTTCTATCGCCCCACCAACCGTCGGCAACCAGCCAACCTAACGTCCGAATACATGACCACAATTTATATATGAAATAACACCAAAACATCTGCCCACAAACAAGAACTTCGTGATGATTTTCCAGTTACCAAAACAGCAACTTTGCACGACAACAACAAGTGTTCGGACTTAATGAAAATTATGCCGAAAGAGGAAAAGAAAAATCTAAACATACCTCAACTCAAATGAACCCTGAACTAAGTCAATTTCAAGCTATCATCACCATGAATATACTGCCTTATAGCATCCCCTACTACTGCCAAAAATGCAGCCACTAACGTTTAAGAAGAAAACAATACAATTGGAACTTAGTCGATACGATTTTCATGGATTCAACGATAGAAAACTCCGTAACAACAACCAACATGACCTCCAAAAACCTATAAACATCATATTTAACTAAGGAAAACCATAAGTAGAGGCTTACCAAAAAGTTCAACACTAAACATCCCCAAGAAAATACAAAAACACCTCTAGCACACAAGCACACACGACGTATTTATGATCTATGCTTGAAAATATGTTGGATGTTGTTTCCTAGATCCTCCACCTTCAGAGCCATGGAAAAACCATAGAGAAACATTTCTACATCGCCTCACAAGTCTAGAAATGAATTTGGGATATAATAATTGACCGAGGGGCTTTATATAGACCTCCATCGACTAGGCCCGTTTGTACATACCTGCTTGCGCAGTCTTGCAAAAATGTGAATATCTATTCTGGAGTCGTATTGATAAATAGTTTAATCTGTTGAGAATTAGACTCATAGACCTTTAATTTTATAGTTTTTAGGCCCTATAATTCCTTATAGATTGGGAGAAAATCTCCAAGACATCTGACCCAAATTTCAAAGAATTTAAGAAAGAAATTTGCGATAACCTTTGCCGACTTTTATTTTACAACTTACTTGACGTCAATTCTTAATATATGACCATAGAGTGATTCAAATGACTCACAAAACTTTCTTCTTATCATATTAAGTACTCTCAGTCCTACCTCAAAAGTATGGGTTTATTACTTAAGTTATACAGGGTGTTACAACCTTACCCCTTAGCAACATTTGTCCTCAAATGTTGGATGATATGCATGATTCATTCTAAGAACTATGATAGCATGACTGATCTCAAACAATCATAAAACTCTTGGGTCTACCACAAACAACTCCAAACAAGACACCCTGTACTCTGCCAAGGAGCAAACCACAATTTCAACAAAAATCAAGTTAACGAGCTTACCAGCCACCACGTCTAGCCACTGGCCGATCATAATCCATTATATTGCAAGCATTCCATATATAAGTAAGCAAATGTGAGTCTAGAATCGAATCCTACCACATCTGACTTCTGACACGCCTTCAATTCAGAAAGAAGTATAACAATCTTGAATGTCCTGTAGCTCCTGTGTATAAGTATGCTGCACAACGCACACATAAATAAAACTACTAGACAAGGCTCATAGACTCTCTAGGACATGACCTACTCTGTTACCAAGTTTTATCACACCCCAAACCCGGGGAGGAGTGACAATTACTCGATGCCGCACTTGACCGGGCAAACCCTGCAACAATCTAATTTCAATAGGCCAGAATAGATGAGGTTTGGCATTACAACAATAATCTGAATCATAGTAGAACATACTATAATGGAATCTAGCTCACAAACCAACCAATAGATATATAATAGGTCGATGAGGCCACAAAATCGAATATAACTTGTACAATGGGGCCTTCTAGGACTACTACAATACTACAACCACATCAGATGTTTATGAGTCTCTATGACTACAATAGTAATAAAATGATCGGGGTAGGACCTTGAACTATCCATAACTTCAAACAACTAGTAACTCTGAAAGACTTGGAGCTTACCGACTTAGCTGGAACTCCACTCAACAACCAAGATATTAATCTACCTACCGATTAACACCTAGGCATGAGTGCAACACCCCAAGTAGGGCGTCTATAATACCCCAGAAGTGCCTAAGACTAGAGTTAGGATTTGAAAATGAAAAGTAGCAGAAATATGAAAAATTCTTCTCAGAACGGGTCATTATATAGGTCGTTAGTGGGACCAACGACCCGTTAGTTGTGTATGTGGTGAGGTGTTACAAAATTGGAGTGACAGGTAACGGGTCTAGAAATGACCCATTGATAACGCTCAAACCACATTTCCAACTGAAGTATGAAGCGGACGTTGTGTATAAAGAACCCAACTTAGAGGTTGGGGTCGATCCCACAGGAAATATGGAAGATCTAGATTACAACCTGTAGATGAACTTGTATGGTAATTACTTCACAATGGGGGGATTCTAATAAAAATTAATAATAGAAATAAATAGCAGTCAAGATTATATTTGCGAATCAATAATTAAAGGATAACTAGGGTTTGTGTTCCCCATGGGTTCATAACAGCTTTGGGTATACACTCGTGATCTTTACCAATACTTACTTACAAAANCCTGTGGTTAGTTGTGCCGGTCGTGTGAGGCCGTGCGTATGTTTAGTTGTTTATGTTGGCCGTGTGGGGCGTTATCCAGTTAGTAGTTGGTGACCTTGCCGGTCACAGAGTAGTTTAGCTTCTGATTCAGTTCTCAGTGAAAACTAGTCAGCATGGTGTCCTTATCGGCCCGTATAGGTTCCCTTATATTGATGCGATTCTGGTTAGCTGTTGTTGTTGCACAGGTGGCTATAGGACTAGCCGGCCGGAGGCTGTATTTACAGCCGCTATATAGCCCATTGATTCCTTGAATCAGAGTTAGAGTCAGCCAGGCACCAAAAGTGTTTAGGCTCAGTAGTCTAGCAGTTCAGGTCCTAGTAGGGCATCAGCTGTCAGTCATACCCCCCAAGGCGGGGCGTGACACCTTCATTCTAATATGTTCACATTTTTTGACATAAACTAACAATTTCATCTATCTCTTTCACCTCTCTAATCTTATCATTTGATGCTTCTTTCATTCTTTAGTCAAGCCTCATATTATGAATTTTCCTTAGGGATCTCATTCGTCCCTAAATCTAGAACTACACACGGCCTGATTCTCGTGAAACCCGAGATATGTAGGCGACTTGAAACTGAAGTCTCGGTCGCAATATCTTCATCACTCCAATTTCTAGTCTCGGTCGCGATATCTTCATCACTCCAATTTCTTTCATCTAGCCCCACCGAAAATTTTTCCTTCGGTCGGACAAAATTGGCTACTAAGTCAATGTTCTTTGCTCGATAATTCATCCTTCATTCCCGAGCAAAGAAGGGGTAGTTTTTGACACCCAATTTTGACCTCCCGACACCTTGCATAAACTGCTTATATATGTTTGTTTTTTTAGTCATCTTATTACGTATAAGTTCGTCTTGCATTCATAATTTTTTTAATAATTGATTATCCCAACTCTTGCATAATTATTTCAAATTACGTAATTATTTCAAATAATATATCTTATATTTATTTATTTTTCATTAATTTTGATATTACGTAATTAAGCCACATGCAGTATTTCCTGTTGATATACATACCTTTAATAAAACAAGCTCTTACTTTAGAATATATGTTTTTGCTTAATTTTGATAAACTATTTACATGATAATATTTATATAATTTTACTTGATTTTATAAATTATTTGCATAATAATATTACTTGAAATTATAAATTATTTATGTTGGTAATAAAGTTTATATAACTTTGATAAATTAATTATATTTTCTAGGGATTGATTTATTTACAAAATATAATATTTTATTAATTNATTTACATGAGTCTACTAAAATTTACAACTTATTTATATTGACAATAATTTATGTCTTTGTAAATTAAATTATTAAATTATTTATTTATCAATTTATTTACAAGTGTGGTAAATTAAACTCTTTATTAATTTATTTTACAAGTGTAGAGTTTTTATTAATTTAATGGCAGCTAAATTTTCTTCCAATTCATTTAAATTTTAACCACTCTCTATTCAATTTCATCCAATTTATTTAAAGTCTAGCCACTTTCTGCCTAAATTTGTCAATTTTAGCCTATTCTTTTAATCAATTTTGGCCTCATTTCAAAACCCAATTCATCCTTAATTTAATCCTACCCGTTTATCAACCCAGATCATCTATTTGATCCAAGGATCCGACCTATCTTTGGTAAATTTTGATCTCAGACGTTCATTTACTCTAATCCTACGGTCGATAATAAACCCTACCCACTTCCCATATTTATCCCAATACCCCTAAACCTAATCTCATTTTCACTCTTCCTCACTCAACCTGCGTCGCTCTTCCATCTTCCTCTCCCTCATTTTCTCTTCTCACTTCCCAACCCTACTACGCGGCCTCCTCCTCCTCTCCGTCCGGCAACCACTGTCGTTGCTCCGGCGGACCACCAGTCCCTCTCTTCTTTCCCCTCACCTTCTTCTCCTCTCCACCATCCAGGCCATCGTCACCTCGCTGGAACGCCGCCGACCTCCCTCTGCTCTTCTCTTCTTTCTCTTCCCTCTCACCCGAGACCAACAACCAAATAGATCTTCAACAGCGTCGCACCACCATTAATTCTGGCAGCTGCCGAAAATCTCTCCCTCTTCTTTTCTTTCCTCTGCTTTCCCCGTAAACCCGCTGTACAATCGCGCACAACCCCTATTTACATCGCAAACCTCTCCTTTTCTTCTCCCTCTCACCTCACCAATTTCTTCCTCTTAACAACAAACAGTCGTTGGCATACACCTTTCTCTTCTTCTTCATCGCCCGGAAGCCACCACGCAAACCTCTGCCACCAGACTTGTCACCATCACCAAAACCGGTGAACTTCGACTAAACAACCGCTTCTTCCTCCATTTCTTTCTCGTTGCTTTGGTCACCTACAACCAGTGAGCCGACACTGGTGAATGGTTTGTCACCAGACCCATCTTTGCCGCTTCGTTTTCTCCGGTGAAGACAGCCCGAAAAGAGGACTATAACTCCGTCTGTGATATGGTTCTGTTTCTATTTGATATTTGTTTCCTCTCTTTCATTTTTTTCTTATTTATGATAAACTAGATCTAATTGGTGCCCATAAGTTTGAGTTCCTAGATTTAAAGTAATACCCATTTTAGCATTGATTCTTTAACGACTTCGACTATTACACGTGAAACCTCTATCTTGTGAATCGTAATCTCTTATATGATTTGGTTTAATACTCACATGTTGTATTTAGACACTATAATTTATATGATCCTCCGTAAATTGGAGGTTATTTCCTAGCCCCATTCATTTAGATTATAGAATAGTGATACATTTGATCAATTGTTTTCTTTTTCTTATAAAGTGTGTTCATTATCARTATTTTGCTATTTTAGTATCTTTATMTTTCTTYTCTKTTTAAGAACGGGTTCATAAYKKTCTTCATGATTTAGTTATGTCAATTGGAAGACTCTGTTYCATAAKCATTGATTCAAATCATATAAAAGYTYGATACTTATCTATTTTACGAATMTTTGGTAATTCTYATCAAAATTGTTTTCCATCATTCTAAAGTTTCGATTATGGAAGCCTCTATGGTTKAATATGAAAATTYAATATCTTGTATTTGGTAAGATAATTGTRTGAAAATTTTCACTTATTTAGTTTTAGTAAAAATTGTGATCTATGAAGATCATTGATTGATCCTAACTACTAATTGATTTTAGTAATTATTATTTATGGAAACTTTGACTAATTTGTTTTGCTCCCTTTTCATAAACAAGTAAGTTGTAAATATATTAGCATAATAATGCATATCTAATTTTTTTTATCGTGTCTCAATATCATTATCTCACCAATTATGTTAAGTTTTAATTAGTGTTACACCGAATTATGTCCTTTCCTTATGCCAATTTGAAACAGTTAGTACTTCATTGATTTTGGTGATTCTCTACTATTATCATAATTCTGAATAGTGCCAGATAAAAGAAAGAAGATCTTTAATTATTTCCTGAATTTCAGCCTAATAATTATAGTATGTATTTTTAGTTAACTTGTATTTGATTGATATATTGATTTTGTATACAGAAAGAATTCCTGTAATTTGGCTCTCTAAATATTTTCTTTCTTTTTACCCTTTAATTGGTAGTGCTTAATATCTACCTTTCCTTTCAGTCACTCTTTTAGTCTTACTATATAAGGAGTTCCCTCTCATCTACTAAAAAAAAGGAGAATTCTTATCCTCTCTCTAGTTTTTTTCTATAAAAAAATTATATTCTTCTCTCCTCATACTTGTTGAAAATAAAAAATATCTCTCTTGCTTTGCAAAATCGATCTTACAGTATTTAAACACAAAAGTTTTTAACTTGTTAGTCAATTGACTATGCACTTCTCATTCATTCTATTAGTTCTTTTGTGATTCATGTTCAATGTGTGTAATTTACTGTCTACTAAACTTTCGTATCTACATGAGCAGTACTAATGTTTGGATATTATTCATCACTGTAGTGTCACCTTTCATATACATACATATATATATACACACTATTGCCTATATCTATATGTGTGTGTTGCTTGTATTTAGTCTTTTAAAGCAGGCATCATTTAATTTAATTTGGGATCTATCGGAGAGTCGCTGGGACGAGAGAGGGTTGCGGAACTAGTATCATGTACTTTTCATGTTTTTTTTTTCTTTATTTCATTTGTGAATTCTAATATTGTAATAAACGTTAATAATAGTGGAATTGGGGTGTTTAAGGGGACGAAAAATTATGTGTTATGTGCTTAGATTTTTCTTTCTTTTAATCGCTTTCAAAATTCGCATTTTCCTTGCAAAATCATTTTTTATGAAAGTTTACTATTGATTCTCCCTTTTAAAATATGTAATGAATACTATCCCTTAACCTATAGTTAATGGGAAAGTAAAAAGGAATTACGAGGTCTAATTCCACATTTTTTTCTTACCAAGCCGACCCGTTCCCCGGAAGCACCATCAACCTAAAATATTTTCAAAGGAATTATGTTTATTCATATGTAAATACTTATGTGCCTATATTTCAAAACTTGAATCATTATTAAATTTTTGTAAATACATTATTATATTCTAAACTTAAGACCGACCTCAAATCAACTTGTTGTCCAGGTGAAGATAATGATTTACAATGTCATGTTCTTATTCCTAAAAAGCAACAAACATTTTTATTTTCAAAATTCCTTTTTATCTTGTTTAAATTTAGATCGCCTTAAACTTATTACAATTTCTATTTTTTTAACTCTTTTCTGTATTCTTTGGGTAGTTAAGACTCATATATATATCTTTAGCTATTATGAATAATTTTCTTGTCATGCTTCAAATATTGTTTAATCTCTTTCTTCTCACTAGTCTAAGATCTAAATTTTAATTAGCTAATGCCTGTGGTAACACGCGATAAATAACTTATAAATCAATCTGATTTAGCACCTAATTTTGTGGTAAGTAAAATTGAAACTTATTTGTTTTAAAATAAATTTTCTATGTCTATTTAGGAAATTGTTTAATTATTTTATCTCATAGTTTTGCGTTAATTCAGTAGAGTTTATGTTTAAATTATTTAGGTTATAATAAAATAGTCAAATTTAATTAAGTAGTACAACAAGTATTTTGAACTGTTATATTGCTTGCACTATTTTGTCATATAAGTTTCATGGTAATTAATGAACTAATTTAAGATATGTTTGAGCCTTTATATGTCTTGAAGTAGACCTGCATGTTTAATTATTATAAATTTTAGTTAGTATCTCATCATGTGGTCTAAT
>JACEIK010008087.1:0-66847 GCA_018107945.1 Datura stramonium
TCAGTCGGGATCCTCCATAGCAGAGAGTGACTCCCTAGTTCAATCGAGATCCTCCATAGTAGAGAGTAACTCCCTAGTTTAGTGGGGATCCTCCATAGCAGAGAGTGACTCCCTAGTTCAGTCGGGATCCTCCATAGTAGAGAGTTACTCCCTAGCTCAGTCGGGATCCTCTATAGCAGAGAGTGACTCCCTTGTTCAGTGGGGTTCCTCCATAGTAGAGAATGACTTCCTTAGTTTAGCTGGGACTCTCCATAGTAGAGGATGACTCCCTTAGTTATGTTATCAGCATGATCCAGTTCCGTATGATTCAGATTTCAGATTATAACAAATTTAATATGATGAGAATTAGACTCAGTTGTCAGCAGTGATCCAATACAGTGTGTGATGCTAGTTCAAATTCAACTTTTATTAAACATTCAGAACTTGACCCTTATGCATGAGATCGATTATGTATCATAAAGTGGGATCTAAAGGAAAGTTTTATGTATATATATGTGTATATGAATCATAAGAGGGTAATGGCATGTTAATCAGTTATGTTGATGAACTTGGTTATTTTCTTATTGTATATTTGTATACAATATACAATATTAATGTTATCCCGCATCCTTTTGAAATCAATGTTATATGATGAAAGTAGTGTATGTGTATGTTTTTGGCTAGCTGTAGTAGCATAGACCAGATAGATGATGTCAGATCAGTACTCCTCATGTTCTAGTCAACCAGGGATTTTCTATAGCTGAGAATGTTTCCCTTGGTTCAGTCGGCGTCCTCCATAGCAGATAGTGACTCCCTAGTTCAGTTGGGATCCTCCATAGCAGAGAGTGACTCCCTTGTTCAGTCAGGATCCTCCATAGCATAGAGTGACTCCCTTGTTTAGTCGGGATCCTCCATAGCAGAGAGTAACTCCCTAGTTCAATTGAGATCCTCCATAGTAGAGAGTAACTCCGTAGTTCAATCGTGATCCTCTATAGCAGAGAGTGACTCCCTAGTTCAGTCGGGATCCTCCATAGCAGAGAGTTACTCCCTAGTTTAGTCGGGATCCTCCATAGCAGAGAGTGACTCCCTAGTTCAGTCAGGTTCCTCCATAGTAGAGAATGACTTCCTTAGTTTAGCTGGGACTCTCCATAGTAGAGGATGACTCCCTTAGTTATGTTATCAACATGATCCAGCTCCATATGATTCTGATTTCATATTATAACAGATTTAATATGATGAGAATCAGACTCAGTTTTTAGCAGTGATCTAGTACAGTGTGTGATGCTAGTTCAGATTCATCTTTTATTAAACGTTCAAAACTTGACCCTTATGCATGAGATCGATGATGTATCATAAAGTGGGATCTATAGTAAAATTTCATGTATATATATCTGTATATGAATCATAAGAGTGTAATGGCATGTTAATCAGTTATGTTGATGAACTTGGTTATTTTCCTATTGTATATTTATATATTTAATTATTTATGTTATCCCGCATGCTTAGTACATTTCAAGTACTGACCGCACGCCTTTTGTGCTATATCATTTCATGTTATAGATTCAGGTCTCCAGACTCAACCTCATGGTTAGATACGCTTCCATCCCTCTCAGCTGCGAGGACGTGATTTATATTTATGCTTTCTTTACGTTTTAGTTTCAGATTTTCGGAGTTAGCTAGGGGCTTGACCCAACAACTGATCAGTTTAGTAGAATGCTTTCAGAATTGTCTAGATGGATTCAGCGTTGTAGAAAAGTATGGCTACAATTGTTATATTGTCTTTTTATTATATTCTTGTAGATAGCTTCCGCTTATTCATGTTGCAGATTGTTTCTGTTGTTAAGTGATATGCTATGATTATTCCATGGGTCATCTTGGAGCCTTTTAGGGTTCCTTGTCTCGTGTTACGGCTAGGGTGTTAACTCGGGTCGTGACAATGATCTACACACCAATTATTGATATTTACAAACCCAGCATGATTTAGTATTTGAAATATGGATTTAGTCAATTACCCATCATGATTTGATGATTTACAAGTTATATGTATGATCTACAAGTATGCATGAAACCTATGATTCAGAATTATGTTTTTGGCCGACTCACTGGCCTTATGTCATGGCTAGTTCACATATGTACAAGAATGTTTATAATTATCATGATTTAACTAGCCCATGAATTCATGCATGTTATACTATGAGCACTATATATGTTTTGGGAGTAGTATCGAACACCGAGTAGGTTCGGGGCCTAGGTTCTGCCCTGGATCTCACAAACTACGTGCCACCATTATGTATATTGGCTCAAGTCATGTTCAATACGGCTTTCCACTCATTATTATGATTTTGAATGTATTATGAATGTGTTGAAAACCTTGAGCCTTATGTTATGTTATGTTACGATATTTATGATATGAGCATGATGTCCTACTCTTATGATGTTTTATGAGTTTTTACATATTTTAATTTCCATTTTACTTACCTTGCATACATGGTACATTTCACGTACTAACCGCATACTTTCTATGCTGTATCGTTTAATGATACAGGACCCGCCTCTCAGACTCATCCTCATCTTTAGACCATCTCAGAGTTCAGCTAAACCTTATTGGTGACTTCTCATGTTTCGAGGGCCATTTTACTAGACCTTATGTTATTTTATGTTTCAGTACATGGCCGGGTTAGTTGGGGACGTTGTCCCATCAACCCATCTTATGCAATAGAGGCTTTCAAACAGTATGTAGTACTCAGCTTGCATGTATGTCTAGTGATTTCTTGTGTTATGTTATGTTATGTATACATTTCCGCTATGTATTATGTTCAGTATTCTACTTTAAGTGAATTAAGTTAGATATATGCCTATGCCATGGGTCGACTTGGGGCCTATCGGGGTTCCTTATACCGTGTTACGATCCGAGGCTACGTTTGGGTCGTGACAAACATGGTATTAGAGCCATAGGTTTTTGAAGTTTCCTAAGGTGTCTGAAAGCCGCGTTAAGTAGAGTCTTTTTCATGGGTGTGAAGCACGCCACACTTATGACGAAGAGGCTACGAGATATTTAGGAAAAGTTCCCTTCTTTCATGATCTATGTCGTGTGATGAAAAGTCTTTTAATCCTTCTAATTCATGCTATTCGCGATTTGCAGTATCATGGCTCCCAGAAAAATGAACGGAAGAAGAAATGGGAATGGTGAAGGCCACGAGGATGGAAATAGTCATGGGCATCAGCAAGCCCCACCTATTAAGGAGCCCCAGGCACCAGAGCTAGTTGCCCACGCGGAATTTTGGGTGGCTATCCAGATGTTGGCGTAGGCCTTGACTGCTCAGGTCAACAAGAAGACTATTGCGCATATTCCACAGAATGTCAATGCGGTAGCAAAACTAGTTAGAGATTTCTTGAGGATGAACCCTCCGTAGTTCCTTGTGTCCAAGGTGGATGAGGATCTGCACGATTTCATTGAGGAGATCCTAAAGATCACATAGGTTATGGGGGTGACTAATGGAGATTGTGTTGATTTGGCCTCCTATCAGCTAAAGGGGGTGGCTCATGTATGGTTCAAGCAGTGGAGAGATGCTAGGGATGTTGGTGCAGGCCCTATAGGTTGGGAAGAGTTCCACGCGGCATTCTTGGATTAGTTTTTCCCTTGAAATATGAGGGATTTTAAGGCAGCTGAGTTTGTTAACTTGAAGCAGGGTGACATGTCGGTTCAGGAGTATGTATTGGAGTTGACCCGTCTACCCAAGTATGTGCCAGAGTTGGTGGCGTACCAAATGGATCGAGTGAGCCATTTGATACATGGAGTTGCAGACTATTTGGATAAGGACTGTAGGATCGCCATGTTGCATCAGGATATACAGTTTCCCTGCATTGTGTTGCATGCTCAACAGATGGAGTCTGTATATCGGAGGTAGAGGGAGGCCAAGAGGGATAAGACCAACAGTTACGGGACTTCTCAGGTCAGATCAGGGGGTGGACAGCGTCAGCAGTCTCAGCAAAGGTCTATTGCTCCAGAACCATCATCGACCACTACACCATCTAGATTTTGAGGGGATCGGAGGAGCAGGGTTCCAGACTCGAGAGGACAGGGTAGCATGCAGATGAAGCGCACATTCCCAGCTTGTGGAGAGTGCGGCAAAAATCACTCAGAGAGGTGCCTAGTCAGCTCAGATGCTTGTTTCGGGTGTGGAAAACCCGTACACAGACTCAGGGATTGCCCTTCAGCTTGATCAGGGAGTGGTGGAGCCCGTATGCCAGCAGCTAGTTCTGCCGCTCCAGCAGTATATCCCCCTTAGTAGGGAGCCTCGACTAGTTCAGCCGGCGGTCAGCATCAAAACAGGTTCTATGCTTTAGTGCCCCGTCAGGAGCAGGAGGTCTCCCCGAAAGTTATCACTAGTATGTTACGAGTTTTTCATATTGATGTTTATGCTTTGCTAGATCCAAGGGCAACTTTGTCTTTTGTTACTCCTTACATTTCTAGTAGTTTTTGAGATAGTCCCGAGACTCTGTCAGAACCATCTTCAGTTTCTACTCCTGTTGGTGATTCAGTTGTAGCTAGGCGGGTGTATAGAGGATGCCCGGTCACTATATTGCATAAAGTCACCTCCGCAGACCTTGTAGAGTTAGCCATAATGAACTTCGACATTATTCTTGACATGGATTAGTTGTATGTGTGTTATGCTTCTGTTAATTATAGAACCCGTGAAGTGGAATTCTGTTTTCCCGGTGAGTCAGTCTTGGAGTTGAAGGGTAGTTCGGCGGTACCTTAAGGTCGATTTATTTCATATCTTAAGGACAGAAAGATGATTTCTAATGATTGCATGTATCATCTAGTTAGGGTTAAGGATGTTGAGTCTGAGACCCTGACTATCCAGTCACTTCCGGTGGTGTGTGAGTACCCGAAAGAATTTTCGGATAACTTACCAGGTGTTCCTCCTGAGAGGGAAATCAATTTTGGTATTTATCTTCTACCTAATGCGCAGCCAATCTCTATTCCTCCTTATAGGATGGCCCTATCCGAGCCAAAGGAGTTGAAGGATCAGTTGAAGGACCTGTTAAATAAGGACTTCATTAGGCCAAGCAAGTGTCCATGGGGTGCACCAGTCTTATTTGTTCGGAAGAAGGATGGTTCATTACGGATGTGCACTGACTATCGACAATTGAACAAGGTCACCATTAAGAATAGGTATCCTTTACCCAGGATCAACGATTTGTTTGACTAGCTTCAGGGTGCCAAGTGTTTCTCATAGATAGATCTCAGGTCCGGGTATCATCAGCTTAGGGTTCGGGGATGTGGTATTGCGAAGACAGCCTTCAGCACGCGGTATGATCATTATTAATTTGTATTTATGTCTTTTGGACTAATAAATGCTCCTGCGGCTTTTATGGACCTGATGAACAAGGTGTTCAAGCCATATTTGGATATGTTCGTGATCGTGTTCATTGACGACATCCTCATTTACTCGCGGAGCGAAGAGGAGCATGCCGCTCATCTGATAGTAGTGCTTCAGACTCTCAAGTATCGCCAATTGTATGCCAAGTTTAACAAGTGCAAGGTTTGGTTGAAGTCGGTAGCATTTTTAGGTCACGTGGTATCAAGCGAAGGTAAAAAGGTAGATTCTCAAAAAATCAAGGCATTGAAGAATTGACCTAGACTGGTGAATCCTTCGGATATTCGGAGCTTCTTGGACCTAGCAGGCTACTACTAGAGATTTATTGAAGGTTTCCTTCAAATGCAGCACCTTTGACCAAGTTGACTCAAAAGAAGGTGATGTTCCAATGGTCGAAGACTTGTGAGAAGGCTTCTAAGATTTGAAGACCCACTTACTACCGCACCGGTGTTGACCCTACTCGAGGGTACGAATGGTTTTGTGGTGTATTGTGATGCTTTCAGAATCAGACTCGAGTGTGTATTAATGCAGCGAGGGAAAGTAATAGCATATGCCTCTAGACAGTTAAAGATCCATGAGAACAATTACTCGACCCATGATCTAGAGTTGGCCGCGATGGTACTCGCATTGAAGATATGGCTACATTACTTGTATGGGGTCCATATGGATGTGTTTGCGGACCACAACAGCTTACAATATGTGTTTACCTAGAAGGACTTCAAGTTATGATAAAGGAGGTGGTTAGAGCTACTCAAAGACTATGATATGAGTGTTCTTTACCATCCGGGTAATGCTAATGTGGTGGTGGATGCACCTAGCAGGCTCTCAATAGAGAGTGTGTCCCATGTTTATGAAGGGAAAAATGATTTGGTGAAAGATGTACATTGACTCGCAAGGTTGGGGGTTAGACTGGTTGACTCCACAAATGGCGGTGTTGTTGTTCAAAGTGGATTAGAATCATCCCTGCTAACTGATGTAAAATCTAGACAAGAGGAGGACCCAATTTTGGTAATGTTGAAGGAAGCCGTTCGGAGTCAGAAGGTGGTTCTCCAAGGGGGAGATGGCGTGGTTCGGTACTAGGGTCACCTATGTGTTCCAGATGTTGATGATTTGAGGAGCTGAATATTGCATGAGGCCCATGGATCCAGGTATTCCATCAATCTGGGTGCCACCAAGATGTATCGTGATTTACGAGAAATCTATTGGTTGGATGGCATGAAGAAGGATATTGCAGAATTCATAGCCAAGTACCCAAACTGTCAACAAGTAAAAGTTGAGCATCAAAGGTCGGGAGGAGTACTTCAGGATATCAGCATTCCTACTTGGAAGTGGGAAGAAATCAACATGGATTTCATAACAGGATTACCTTGTACTCGCCAACAATATGATTCCATTTGGGTGGTGGTAGACAGGTTGACCAAGGCTGCACATTTTCTACCGGTGAAAACCACGTACTCAGTGGAGGATTACGCCAAGCTATATATTCGGGAGTTGGTTTGATTACATGTAGTGTCCTTATCCATTATTTCAGACGGAGATACTCAATTTTACCTCCCAGTTTTGGCGGTCGTTTCAGAAAGGGCTTGGGACTCAGGTTAAGCTTAGCACAGCCTTTCATCCGCAAACAAATGACCAAGCGGAACGAACAATCCAGACTCTCGAGGACATGTTGAGAGCAGGTGTGATGGACTTCAAAGGTAGTTGGGATGATCACTTGCCCCTGGTCGAGTTTTCTTATAATAACAACTATCACTCCTGCATTTAGATGGCACCGTTTGAGGCTCTTTATGGGCAGAAGTGTAGGTCGCCCATCGGATAGTTTGAGGTTGGTGAGGCAGCTATGATAGGGCTAGATTCGGTTCATGAGTCTATGGTGAAGGTTCAGTTGATAAGGGATAGGATGAAAATTGCTCAGAGTCTTCAAAAGTCATATGCTGATGTGAGGTGGAGAGAGTTGGAGTTCGAGGTGGACGATAGGGTATTTCTGAAGGTATCTCCCATGAAGGGAGTAATGCGGTTTGGGAAGACAGGAAAACTCATTCCCCGCTATGTTGGTCCCTACCGAATTATGAGAAGAGTTAGTTGGTAAGGTAGCATATGAGTTGGAATTACCCTCAAAGTTATTTTTTGTGCATCCTGTGTTTCACATTTCGCTTTTGAAGAAATGTTTGGGAGATCCAGCTCTAGTAGTCTCGGTGGACAGCGTTGGTGTGAAAGATAGCCTTAGCTTTGAGGAGATTTTGGTGGAAATATTAGATCGTCAGGTTCAGAAGCTAAGTAAAAAGGAAGTAGCTTCAGTTAATGTATTATGGAGAAATTAGCATGAAGAAGGAGCTATGCGGGAAGCCGAAGTGGATATGAAGGCTAAATACCCACACTTATTCTCCACCGGCTTAGTTTCGACTCGAGGTATCAGTTTTTCCCTATAACTCTATTTAGTTTTCATGTTTAAATCATGTGTCCAAGTTTCTTTTATGTATATCGATGTGTATGTGAAGCATGAAATCAGTTCAGCTATATGATATGAATTGGAGGTAGTCATTCTGTTAGTTTCGATTTCAATGACTAGTATTTGGGTTTAATGATTGCATGTCTTTGTTTTTATGCTTTTTTCCAACATTTGAGGACGAATGTTCCCAAGGGGGATATATTGTAATACCTTGAAAATTCCTAAGATTGGAAAAAATTGGAAGTTGGCTGAAAATTGGAAAAAAATTTCACAGGACAGATTGTATGACGACTCGTGGTTAGAACAATGAGTCGTTGTTATCAATAGTGGTTAGGCAGGTCCTGGTGACAATGGTGTCAACGGACGAAGTAACGACTCGTTGATTGGATCCTAGGAGTCATTGTTTGCAATTGTGGGAGAAGTTGGGCCTTAGCAGTTGGGGATACCACGGGTCATCCAATGACTCGTGGTGAGAAGTGACGACCCGGGGTCACCAGTCGTCATTTGGTTGCTATAATTTCTAGTGCATGTAACAGATCGAGACCACGACTCATTGGAAGCAACCACGAGTAGTGGTGAGGCTCCTGGTAAGGAAGTTCAAATTTGTGAAGGGGACAAGCAACGATCGACTAAATGATCCGTTTGATCAAAGGACGAGTCGTCCTGTCAAGCCGTGGTATGTACGGGATCAGGGCCTGGGAAGTGCTTATGACGAGCCATACCACGAGTCGTGGTAGCTTCCAACGACTCGTTGGTATGCCCGTTGGATCGACCTATGCAGAATTTACTGGAAATTTCATTAAGGGTATTTTCGACCTTTCCATGCTCTAAGGCCCTAAACTACCTCGTTTCATGTATTTTTTTTGGGCATAATAAGATAGGTTAAGTCCCTTTTTCTTAAGCCATTCCCATGCATGCAAATTAAGAAAATTCTAGAGAGATCAAGCATAGATTCAAGCTTTTCCCTATCGATTCTTCATTGGGAATTCAAGAACTCTAGAATATCATTTTACCCAGGTATGTAGGGTTACAAATGGGTATTTCCGTTCACACCCATGCCCATTCTCTATCAATTTAAGAAAATCCATCAAAATCTCACGGGGTTTTGAATTTCAAAATTTTGAAAATCCAATGTTTTTCTAATGTTTTATTATGATTTATGATTTATCGCATATTTTATGGATTTTGATCAGATTTTACAATTATTTTACTTATAAAATTACTGATTTCAATTTCTACCAAATTAAGCATAATTATGCATGATCTATGATAAATCGATTTATGATCTACGTCTCAATGGTTGATATTTACAAACCCAGCATGATTTATGATTTAAAATATAGATTTATTCAATTACCCATCATGATTTGATTATTTTCAAGTTACATGTATGACCTACGAGTATGCATGAAACCTATGATTCAGGAATTATGTTTTTGGCGACTCACGAGACTTATGTCATGGCTAGTTCACGTATGTGAAAATATATTTATGATTATCATGATTTAACTAGACCATAAATCATGCATTATATACTATGAGCACTATATATGTTTTGGGAGTAGTATCGAACACCAAGTAGGTTCGGGACCTAGGTTCCGCAACCGGATCTCATAAACTATGTGCCACCATAGGTATGTTGGGACCTCCTATGCAACTCTTTCCAGCCCAAATGTCCCTTTTCATGGTGATATCACACTTTCATAGTTCTTCCCTTGGAAAGGTAGGAACACCCTCCCGACTAGGGTTACAAGTCGGGCTTCATGTGTGCTCATATTGGTATGTCAATTAATAGAATCTCCCATTGTTCCTCATGATTTATGCATGTTTATTATTATGTATGTTGGATCAAGTTATGTTCAATGTAGCTTTTCTCTCATGCTTATTATTACGAATGTATTATGAATGCTTCGAAAACCTTGAGTCTTATGTTATGTTATGTTATGATATTTACGATTGGAGCATGATGTCCTACTCTTATGATCTTTATGAGTTTTTACATATTTTAATGTCTTCTTTACTTACCTTTCATGCTCGGTACATTCCACGCACTGACAACATACTTTCTATGTTGTATTGTTTCATAATACAGGACCCAATTTTAAGGCTCATCCTCATCTTTAGACCATCTTAGAGTTCACCTTCCGCTTTTTTGTGAGTCCTCATGTTCTGAGAGCCGTTTAACTAGACCTTATATTGTTTTATGTTTCAGTACTTGGTCGAGTTAGTTAGGGGCATTGTCCTATCAACCTATCTTATGCAGTAGAGGCTTTGAGACAGTATGTAGTACTCAGCTTGCGTGTATGTCTAGTGATATCTTATGTTATGTTATGTTTACGTTTCCGCTAGTTCTTATGTTCATTCTTCCGCTTTAAGTGAATGAAATTAGGTGTATGCTTATGCCATGTGTCGACTTGGGGCCTCTCGGGGTTCCTTATCCCATGTTACAATTTGAGGCTACGCTCGGGTAATGACAAACTTGGTATCAGAGCCATAGGTTTTTGAAGTGTCCTAGGTGTATGAAAGCCACATTAAGTAGAGTATTTTTCATGGGTGTGAAGCGCTCCACACTTATTACAAAGAGGCTACGAGACGATTAGGAAATGTCCCTTTATTTTATGACCTATGTCGTGCGATGAAAAGTCTTTTAATCCTTCTAATTCGTGCTATTTACAATTGCAGAATCATGGCTCTCAGATGAATGAACGGAAGAAGAAATGGGAACAGTGAAGGCCACGAGGATGGCAATGGTCATGGGCATCAGCAAGCCCCACCAGTTCAGGAGCCCGAGGCACCAGAGCCAGTTGCCCACACGGAGTTTTGGGTGGCTATCCCGATGTAGGCGTAGGCCTTGACAACTCAAGTCAACCAGTAGGTTTTTGTGCATATTCCACAGAATGGCAATGCGATAGCGAATCGTGTTAGAGATTTCTTGAGGATGAACCCTTCGGAGTTCCTTGGGTCCAAGGTGGATGAGGAACCGCACGATTTCATCGAGGCGATTATAAAGATGACCCAGGTTATGGGGGTGACCAATATAGATTGTGTTGATTTGGCCTCCTATCAGCTAAAGGCGGTGGCTCACGTATGGTTCAAGCAGTGGAGAGGATCTAGGGCAGTGGGTGAAGGCCGTATAGGTTTGGAAGAGTTCCACGCGGCATTCTTTGATCGATTTTTCCCTCGAGAGATGCGGGAGCTTAAGGTGGCTGAGTTTGTTAACTTGAAGTAGGGTTTCATGTCCGTTCAGGAGTACGCATTGGAGTTCACCCATCTATCCAAGTATGCGCCAGAGTTGGTGGCGGGCCAAAGGGCTCGGGTGAGCCGTTTTGTACATAGAGTGGCGGACTATCTGGATAAGGACTGAATAATCGCCGTGTTGCATTAGGATATAGACTTTCCCCGTATTTTTTTGCATGCCAGTAGATGGAGTCAGTATATCAGAGGCTGAGGGAGGCCAAGAGGGCCAGGAACGACAATTACGGGACTTGTCAAGTCAGATCAGTGGGTGGCCAACTTCAGTAGTCTCAACATAGGTCTATTTCTCCAGCACCCTCATCAGCCAATACGTCGCCTAGATTCTGAGGGGATCGGAGGAGCAGGGTTCAAGACTCGAGAGGCTAGGGTAGCATGCAGACGGAGTGCATATTCCTAGCTTGTGTGAAGTGCCGAAAAAATCATTTAGGGAGGTGCCTAGACAGCTCGGATGCTTGTTTCGGGTGTGGCACACTCGGACACAGACTTAGGAATTGCCCTTCATCTAGATCAGGGAGAGGTGGAGCCTGTATGCCAACAACTAGTTCTGCTACTCCAGCAGCACGTCCCCCTCAGCAAGGTTCCTCGACTAGTTCAGCCGGTGGTCAGTGCCAGAACAGGTTCTATGCTTTAGCACCTTGTAAGGAGCAGGAGCAGCACGTCCCCCTCAACAAGGTACCTTGACTAGTTCAGCCGGTGGTCAGCGCCAGAACAGGTTCTATGCTTTAGCACCCCGTCAGGAGCAGGAGGTTTGCCGAGATGTGGTCACTGATATGTTACGAGTTTTTCATATTGATGTTTATACTGTGCTAGATCTGGGGGAAACTTTGTCTTTTGTGACTCCTTATATTACTAGTAGCTTCGGAGTTAGTCCCGAGACCCTGTCAGAACTATTTTCAGTTTCTACTCCTATTGGTGCATCAGTTGTAGCTAGGCGGGTGTATAAAGGATGCCCGGTCAATATATTGCATAAAGTCACCTTCGTAGACCTTGTAGAGTTAGCCATGATGGACTTCAATATTATTCTTGGCATGGATTGGTTGTATGCATTTTATGCTTCTGTTAATTGTAGAACCCATGCAGTGGAATTCCATTTTCCAAGTGAGTCAGTCTTGGAGTGGAAGGGTAGTTCGGCGGTAACTTTAGGTCGATTTATTTCATATCTTAAGGCCAGAAAAATGATTCCTAAGGGTTGCATGTATCATCTAGTTACAGTTAAGGATGTTGAGTTTGAGACCCCGACTATCCAGTCAGTTTCGGTGGTGTATGAGTACCCGGAAGTAATTCCGAATGATTTACTAGGTGTTCCTCCTGAGAGGGAAATCGATTTTGGTATTAATCTTCTACCCAATATGCAGCCTATCTCTATTCCTCCTTACATGATGGCCCCAGTCGAGCTAAAGGAGTTGAAGGATTAGTTGACAGACTTGTTAGATAAGGGCTTCATCATGCCAAGCAAGTCTCCATGGGGTGCACCAGTCTTTTGTTCGGAAGAAGGATGGTCCGCTTCGGAAGGTAGATTCCAACGACTCGTTGGTACGCCCGTTGGATCGACCTGTGCAGAATTTACTAGGAATTTCATTAAGGGTATTTTCGACCTTTCCATGCTCTAAGGCCCTAAACTACGTCGTTTATGTATTTTTCTGGGCATAATAAGATAGGTTAAGTCCCTTTTTCTTAAGCCATTCCCATGTGTACAAATTAAGAGAATTCTAGAGAGATCAAGCATAGATTCAAGCTTTTCCCTATCGATTCTTCATTGGGCATTCAAGAACTCTAGAATCTGATTTTACCAAGGTATGTGGGTTATGAATGGGTGTTTCCGTTCACACCGATGCCCACTCTCTATCAATTTATGAAAACCTATCAAAATCTCATGAGGTTTTTAATTCAATTTTGTGAAAATCCAATGTTTTTCTAATGGGCTATTGTGATTTATGATTTACATCATATTTTATGGATTTTGATCAAATTTTACAATTATTTTACTTATAAAATTACTGATTTCAATATCTACCAAATTAAGCCTAATTAAACATGATCTATGATGAATCAATTTATGATCTACGTATCAATTATTGATATTTACAAATACAACATGATTTATGATTTGAAATATAGATTTATTCAATTATCCATCATGATTTGATGATTTTCAAGTTATATGTATGACTTACGAGTATGCATGAAACCTATGATTCATGAATTATGTTTTTGGCCGACTCACAGGCCTTATGTTATGGCTAGTTTAGGTATGTACAAATATGTTTATGATTATCATAATTTAACTAGTCCATGAATTCATGCATGATATACTATGAGCACTATATGTGGTTTGGGAGTAGTATCGAACACCGAGTAGGTTCGGGGCTTAGGTTCCACCCCGGATCTCATAAACTATGTGCCACCATAGGTATGTTGAGACCTCCTAAGCAACTGTCCCCGACCCAAGTGGCACTTTTCATGGTGATATCACACTTTCATGGTTCTACCCTTGGCAAGGTACGGGCATCCTCCCGAGTAGGGTTACAAGTGGGGTTTCATGCGTCCTCATATAGGGTATGTTGGTTAAGAGAATTTCCCACTGTTCCTCATGATTTATGCATATTTATGGTTATGTATTTTGTCTAAAGTTTTGTTCAATATAGCTTTTCTTTCATTCTTATGATTACGAATGTATTATGAATGCTTCAAAAACCTTGAGCCTTATGTTATGTTATGTTACGATATTTACGATATGAGCATGATGTCCTACTCTTATGATGTTTTATGAGTTTTTACATATTTTAATATCCGTTTTACTTACCTGGCATTCTCAGTACATTCCACATACTGACCGCATACATTCTATGTTGTATCGTTTCATGATACATGACCCGGCTCTCAGGTTCATCCTCATCTTTAGACCATTTCAGAGTTCACATTTAGCTTGTTGGTGAGTCCTAATGTTCCGAGGGCCATTTGACTAGACATTATGTTATTTTATGTTTCAGTACTTTGCGGGGTTAGTTGGGGGCATTATCCCATTAATCCATCATATGCAGTAGAGGCTTTCAGACAGTATGTAGTACTTAGCTTGCGTGTATGTCTAGTGATTTCTTATGTTATGTTAACATTTTTTCTATGTCTTATGTTCAGTCTTCTGCTTTAAGTGAATGAAGTTAGATGTATGTTTATGTCATGAGTCGACTTAGGACCTCTCGTAGTTCCTTGTCCCGTGTTACGATCTGAGGCTACGCTCGGGTCGTGACAACTCATCACTAAGCAGCTGAAAACTTCTGGGTAAGATCTGCTAATGATGTTGAGACTGAGATCTTGTAGCTATATCATAAAATGATATAGCATAAAAGATATGCGTCGGTACTTTGGATGTACTGAGTATGTAGGAGAACCATAACACAATGAATAACATAACTGAACTGTAAAGACATGCAATGACCAACTGAAATGCTGAAACTAAATAAACTAAATATATTGAAGTGGGAAAAATGACCCTCTCTTATGCCAATGACATGCCCTATGTCTAAGATATTAGTCTAGGATATTGCACTGAACTAATTTGAATTGAGCTAATCTGAGACTAAACTGACTAGTGGGAGAGTCTATACCCGATATATAACCACGTGAGCTAGACGTGGAGTCCGATGTATACACCCCACCGGTAGGACCCACTATAACTTGCCAGGGTATAAAGGCATGAACTAAGTGATTACAATTCTAGGTCCATGAGGCCAATAAAAATAACCTACGGTGGCAACATAGTTCTGGGAACTTGGGTGTGCTGGAACCTTGGTCCACTCGGTGCTAAGTCCTACTCCCACTGGATAGTCCTAGACTAACTTCTAAGCTGATAGCTCAAAACTAGAGCTCAAGACTACGTCAGGAATACCTATCTAGAAGTATCTTGAGAGTCTTATCTGATCGGATTCTGTAACTGGTGTTCTAAGACTGATCAGAACTGCTTATCTGAAAGCGCCATAACCGTCTAAGAACAAATTGTAATATAAAGATAGGGTCCTAAGGCTGGTTAGAGCTGCTTATCTAGAAGTGTCATTACCACCTAGAGAACCACTAAAATTTGATAACTGAGTCTAATACTGATAACTGGGAGGCACCCTTGACACTTCAAGAATTAACTATAGTCAAACTGATCAGCTGACATTTTCTAAACAATACTGAGTGTTCTAATATGTCTAAGACTAGTTATGTATATATCTGACAATATTTTCCACATACACTAACAATATGGGGATTTCAAATCTTTTAGAATCAAGCTACAAGGAAACTAGTCCAACACGCAAGATTCTAAATTCTACTGAATGGAGAACTAGGGCTAAATCATTCCACAAGATACACTTCTCATAAATTTCTATAAATAAGGTATAATAAGCAGTTAATATCATGAGAAATATACTACATGAAATTTTAAAGATATAAGTCTGAAAATCTTCTATATTTCGAATCCACAAGGCTAAACTAATAGAGGAAAATAGCGATGATTTTGGGGACACAAGGCAAAAACTATTCCCTTGTTGAATTCCCACATACCTGATGAAGAAATCCAATGAAAATCCCTTGAGAATCTGAGGAGAAGTTGACTGCCCTAGTTTTTACATGAGAGGAATGACCTAAGTTCTACAAACATTCTTCTAAGAGTCTAAGTGATGAATGAGGGATGAAAACCATTCAACCCCTCTAAATTCATCAATAAATATGCTTAAAATGATGTAGTATAGGCCTAGGAGTTTATAAAATTATGGAAAAACCCTTAATAAACTAATGGGAAAAAACAGACTGCCAGTCCCAACGAGGGACTAGATGAGTCATGCCCAGTGACCATGAGTCGTTGTCACCACTCGTGAAGAACACTGTCAAAGACCCACTGCTGGTGACCATGGGTGACACCACGACTCGTGGTGACTAATCTGTTAGGTACACTGCTAATTTCCCCAGTCTCCAATCAATTCTTGACCACGGATAACATCATGACTCGTGGTCACACCCGTGGTCTCTCCATTTTTAAATTTTTCTACCAAGTTCGTACCCTTCCCCATGAGTAACTCCACGACTCGTGGCCTACCCCACGGGTCACAGGACAACTCATTCTGTGACCTGGTGTCGAAAATCCTATTTTCTCTGTTGCAAATTCAAGATCTGATCTTAGGATTTTTGGGGCATTACATGAGAATTCATCAGCTCGTTGGCAAAGAGACCATAACGACACTCACTCCACACTTGTGTTCTCCTACTTGAATAAGGATGGGAAAGTCTGGGTGAAGTTGGTTTGTGTTGTGTTACTCCTTGGGACTTACATGTCAGAAATAACTAGAGAGCGAGTTGTATTGGTATATATGATGATGAAAGGATACCAATCAACTTTGGTGCAGTGCTCTGGGATAATATGAGAAGATCGAGGGGTAATTACAGGTGGAAATATTGTTATGGCAGTCTCCTGACCAAATTTTTAAGAGAGGCAGACATTGAGAAGGAAGAGGCAGACCTTCGTCTACCCAAAGCAGGGTCTGTAATAGACAAGATGATGAAAGTCACAAAAACTAAAGGAGCCCATCACTTCCACTGTTCCACCTTTAACTATAGTTGATTGACAGGCCTAGGATCATAGTTGGAGAGGCTGTATGTTCGACATGCTTGATTTTCAGTTGAGGATCAAAGCCCGACCTGCCACGGATAATGAGATGGAGGCCCTAGAGGATAGACACCCACTCACGAAGTATGTCATGCAGATATATAGAGTGGGACCTTCCTTTGAGAAGCCGCTGGATGATGATGAGGCCACAATGCTCAATGACGAAGTTGATGACTTGGACAATGATGATGAGAAGAATGATGTTTCCATGAGAGCCATGCAGATTAATAGCGAGGATGGCGATCAATCAGGAGTACAATCCTGATGATGATGCATAGCGGCCCAGGAAGTTCCTTTTTCCTACCTATTTGATATAATTATTTGTGCACTAAGGACATTATACCATTTAAGTGTAGGGTGGAGGAAAGATTCCTGTTTGCTCTTTGTTTAGTAAATTTGTAGTAGGTCGTAGAATAGTGTCATTCCCCGTGGTAGCAACTCTATGATTTGTTATGTCTTGTTTTGTAATAGAAGTATTGATGGTGACTGGATGATGCCTTGTGAGGTTGGATAGTTTATCTGTCTTTGGTAGTATATTTGTTATATTAATTTTAGAGTCAAAATTTTTCATTTTGTGTGTCGTCGTAGAGTAGTGACCCTTCTATATGATAGATAGATGATGACTGTCTTAAGGAAATTTAATCATGTTTTTATTTTATTTTTTAGTTTGAGTCAGACATAAGTCACTTGTGTTCCCTTTGACATTCCATTTAGACACTAAGCTAGAGGCAATGAAGTGGTCATCTTAAGTGAGAATCCATGAGAGAAATATAAAGTTCTTTAATTCGACTTAATACACTTGTAGGGCATAATAATTAAGAATGTAATTCAATGTGATTGTACGAATATGTAGCTATAGGAAACCGACTAGAGTCTTAATTCCATGTGAGGTGAGATTAATTGCTTTGTTTGTACCTATTGTATCATCTACAACTTGCCTTAGTGTATGTTGGATGGTTAGTTGTGAAAAGAGTTAAGAGATGAGCAAGGCGTTTATTTGAAAAATTCATGTTTC
The DNA here is from genome assembly GCA_018107945.1 of Datura stramonium. Lineage (NCBI taxonomy): Eukaryota > Viridiplantae > Streptophyta > Magnoliopsida > Solanales > Solanaceae > Datura > Datura stramonium. Next base: position 17,727 of record JACEIK010008087.1, read on the forward strand.
CAATTTTTGTTTTACCTTCCTGAATATTTTCCCTAATTAACCTCCTTGAGCCTTAAGCTTTATTCTTTTCATGGCCACAAAAGTAGCTTATTCCCTTTTTTATGACCTCAAGAATTGTTGATCGGATGTAGTCTTAGGCACTTTGAGAATTGAAAGTGAAGGTCCACCAATGCATGAATAATAAGGGAGAGGAAAGAAATATGTGTGGAAGTTAAGAAAATAAAATAGGAAAAAGGGGTGTCCATAAAATGTGTTGTTTTGTTTCTTCTAGGACAATGAAAGAAAGAATTTTAAGAATGAAAATTTTTGGTGATTCTATAAGCAAAGACCAGCAGTCAAGTAGTAAAAAAGGGGCATGAAAAGAAAAGAAAAATGGTGAGCTGAGTGAAGGGTGAAGAACAAGGAAAAGAGTGGTGGACTTGAAAGATATAAAAATGTCTTAAAAGTTCTTAGGACTGGTAGTCACTATAAATGAAAAATCATTCCTACCTGTCCCTTAGCCGACATTACAACTAAGAAAAGTCCTTATGATCTTAATCTCTTAAAATAATTAAGTAGCCAACGCCAAAAACTTTTTTATGTTTTGTCCTCTCATTAGGATCAGGAGAGCTCACTTGACATGGTCACGGGTATGTTACGCCTTTTTCATCTAGACGTGTACGCCCTACTAGATCCAGGAGCCACACTTTTGTTTGTGACTCCCTATGTAGAAGTCCAGTTCGATATCAGTCCAGAGGTCCTCTCAAAACCATTCTCATTCTCCACCCCAGTTGGCGAGTCAGTTAGATCCAGCCGGGTGTATAAGAACTACGCCCAGTCTCAATCTTCAATAAGGTCATTCCAGCTGATCTTGTAGAGTTAGACATGGTTGACTTTGACCTCATCCTTGGCATGGAATAGTTACACTTCGGTTATGCCTCAGTCGATCAATAATAACTTAACATACATAAATCATATACTCACATTTAGTGTCACGACCCGAACGGAAGCCCGGATCGTAACACCGGACAAGTAGCCCCAAGAGACCCCAAGTCGATCCATGGCATAAGCATACATCTAACTCAATCAAGAAGCTGAATAAGAAAAATATAATCATAGCGGAAGTCTAACTTGAACGTAACATCAGAATACGAAATTCGAAGCTGAATATATACATGTTTAAAAAGACTCTAAATCTGACAAACTGATGGGACAAGACCCCAACTAGCTCAAACAACTGATACTAAAATACACAAAAGAAGTCTGAGTAGTCTAGTCCTTGGGAGGTGAGGACTCACCCACAATATGAATGCTAACTCTTATAAGCTGAATACGAGCGGGGCTGAGCCTGAGAGCCGGGTCTTGTATTATGAACCGATACAACATAGAGTATACAGTTAGTACGTGTAATGTACCAAGTATGCAAGGTAAGTTAAACCGCTAAAGGAAATAAAATCATTTAAAGATAATGCATAATGTAAACATAACATAAGAATCTGAGAGTAGAGCTTGCATCCATTCTTTCTGAAATCATGATCTCTTTATAACATGACATAAGATAACTTCATAACATCATAACTAAATCAATTGAATCAAAGCTAAATTATGACAGTTATAAGTAAAACTGAACATTGAGTCAAACCTACTTTAGAACATGCATTTACATAAATTTCATGAGTATTGAAACATGCATATCTGAAATCATGAGGAACAATGGGAGACTCGTATTTTAACCGTATACCACAATAGAGCTTACGTGGTCCCAACTATCACACATCAAGTGGGTAGAGTCGTCCAAAGCCTTGCCAGGGCTAGGGAAGATACCATGATATCGATATCAAGCTGAAGGCCCATCCGGGAAGGGGAAGCTCACAAGGGAGGTCTCATGTTCATAATGTATAAACCTACATTGACGCATAGTTCTGAGACACACGGTGATCAACCTTTAGCCTACTCGGTGCTAGACATTACTTCCAAAACATGCATATGCTCTACATCATTTTATAACGAAGCTCAACATCATGTACTGACGAAGCTCAATGATCAGATACATCTCAAATATGAAATCATGCATATGTGAAGCTTTAGCTCAAGACATACCACAAGCTGAAAACATAATTGGGATCCATCACTCTAAAACCATGTGGTAAGCTATAAATAGGAAAACTTTAACTCAGAACATACCACAAGGTCAAAATATAATTGGGAGTCTTCGCTTCAAAATAATGTGGTAAGCTTAATTACGGACAATCATCATTCATACTTAACATGTGGGCATTTCCCAAAGCTTTATCATACATAGAAATTCTCAATTCTCATTGAAATCATAATTATAAAAATGGGTAACTTCAAATCAGGCCTTTCATCATAATATCTCATCATCATTATATATTCATCACAAATCTCATCTTTCATAAACATCTCATCCATGGGCTTCTAATTCATTAGACTAGAATCATGATTTTAAATTGAAAATATTATAAAATTTTCCCATGCCTCATAATTCAGTAGTAGAATCATAATCAAATAATACCCATGTATAGAAATAGAAGATTCATGCATTTGGGTTAAAATCCTATAGATTAGACGTAGAATTTCATACTTTAGAGAGGGATTATGCATGGGTGTGAAAGGACTCACCCATTCAACCTTACATACCTGTTGGTTGTTGATTCTTACTCTCCCTTGAATGCCCAAAAGGAATTTGAAAAAAATTTGAAAATCACAAGCTTGATCACCCTCTCAATTCTTCTACCTTGCATGCATGAATGAATGAGGCCTAAAATGAACTTAACCCATTTAAAAGTCACTATTCATAACTCAAAACATCGTAGTTTAGGCCCTAGGAACTTAGGAATTACAGAAAACCCTTAATAAATTCGCCGAAAATAATTGTCAGGGGGTCCCAACAAGGGACCTAACGACTCGTGGTCACAGGCCACGACTCGTGCAGCCAGTCGTGAGGTACACTGCCTGAGCCTCGACAAAAACTTTCCCTGTCTGGACCACGACTCACCCCACAAATAGTGGGGACTGACCATGACTCATTGGGTCCTTCCGTGATGTCCACTGCCTCTTTCTTTTCCTTTTCTTAATCTCCCCATTAATAGATCGTTCTATAGAACAAAGATGTAAGNATCTCCCTCCCTACGACTGACCCAATGACTCGTAGGGCCTGGCCACGAGTCATGGTCATGCCCGTGGGGTCTCCTATTATCAAGCCTTCAATTTCTTTTCCCTTTCCTTCCCCACGAGTCACATCACGACTCATCGGTGGATCTCACAAGTCTCCTCATGACTCGTTCTGAGTCTGCTGTAGAATTTTCACTTTTTCTCTGTTTCAACTCCCGGATCTGATCTTTGGGTTTCCGGGGTATAACAATATCTCCCCCTTGGGAACATTCATCCTAGAATGTTGGAAACACACAGAGAAGCAGAGAAGATGCAACTATCATATTTAAATACTGATCATTTAAACTGAAAACGGACGGAATGACTACCTCCGATTCGAACTACACAACTGAACTTAATTCACAAATCATACACACATTCACAAACATAAAAGAAACTTGCACACATGAACTGAACAAGAAAATAAATAAAGTCTGAGTGCAAAACTGATATCTCAAGTTGAAACTAAGCCGGTAGAGAATAAATGCGGGTATCTAGCCATCATATCCTCTTTGGCTTCCCACATAGCTCCTTCAACATGTTTATTCCTCCATAAAACTTTGACTGAAGCTATTTCCATGTTCCTTAGCCTTCAAACCTGCCAATACAGTATTTCTACTAGAACCTCCTCATAGCTAATGCTGTCTCTCACACCAACACTGTCCACCGAGACAACTAAGGCTGGATCACCCAAACACTTCTTCAAAAGCGATACATGAAACATAGGATGCACATAAGCTAATTCTTAAGGTAACTCCAACTCATAAGCCACCTTGCCAACACGTCTCACTATCCGGTACGGGCCGACATAGTGGGGACTAAGTTTCCCTTTCCTTCCAAATCGCATCACTCCCTTCATGGGAGACACTTTCAGAAATACCCAGTCATCGACTTCAAATTCTAATTCTCTTCTTCTAACATCCGCATAAGACTTTTGGCAGCTCTATGTAGTTTTCAACCTTTCTCTTATCAACTGAACCTTCTCCATTGCTTCATGAACCAAATATGACCCTATCATTGCCGCCTCACCAACCTCAAACCATCCGATGGGCGATCTACATCTCCGCTCGTAGAGAGCCTCTAATGGCGCCATCTAAATACTAGAGTGATAGCTATCATTGTAGGCAAACTCGATAAGTGGAAAATGCTCATCCCAGTTACTTATGAATTAAATCACGCATGCCCTCAACATTTCCTCGAGGGTCTGAATTGTTCGCTCCGCTTGACCATCCATTTTTGGGTGAAATATTGTGCTAAGCTTAGTCTGTGTACCCAATCCTTTTTGAAATGACTTCCCAAACTGAGAGGTAAATTGAGTAACTCAATCAAAAATGAAGGATAAGGGTACTCCATGCAATCGAACCAACTCCCAAATATATAGCTTGGCATAATCCTCTGCCAAATCCGTGGTTTTAACCGGTAGAAAATGTGCAGCCATGGTCAACCTGTCTACCACAACCCAAAGGGAATCATATTATCGACGAATACGAGGCAGACCTGTGATGAAATCCATATTAATTTCTTCCCACTTCTAAGTAGGGATGCTAATATCCTGAGGCACACCTCCCGGTCTCTAACGCTCAACCTTTACCTGCTGACAGTTTGAACACTTGGCTACGAATTCTGCAATATCCTTCTTCATGCCATTCCACTAATAGATTTCCTATAAATCACGGTACATCTTGGTGGCACCTGGATGGATAGAATACCTGGATCCATGAGCCTCATGCAACATCCGGCTCCTTAAATTGTCCATGTCTGGGACACATAAGAGACCCTGGTATCGAAGCACACAATCTCCCCCTTAGGAGAAAACCTCCACCTTCTAACTATGAACGACTTCCTTCAACTTTACCAAGATCGGGTCCTCATCTTGCCTAGCTTTCACATCAGTCACCAAGGATGATTCTGATCTGTTCTAGAAAACAACTCCGCCATCGATCGAGTCGACCAACCTAACTCCCAACCTTGCGAGTCGATGTACATCTTTCACCAGCTCCCTCTTCCCCTCACCCACATGGGACACACTCTTCATAGATAGCCTATTAAGTGCATCCTCTACCACATTAACCTTACCTGGATGATAAAGAACACTCATATCATACTCTTTGAGTAGTTCCAACCACCTCCTTTGCCGAAGATTGAGATCTTTCTGCGTGAACACATATTGTAAGCTTTTATGGTCAGTAAACACATCCACATGGACCCCATACAAGTAATGTCTCCATGTCTTTAATGCAAACACCATCGCGACCAATTCAATATTGTGGGTCGGGTAATTCTTCTCATGGACCTTCAACTGTCTAGAGGCATATGCTATCACTTTCCTATGCTGCATCAACACACACCCAAGTCTGATCCTTGAAGCATCGCAATACACCACGATTCCATTGGTACCATCGGGTAGGGTAAACACCGGTGCTGAGGTAAGTCGGGTCTTCAACTCTAGGAAGCTATTCTCACAAGCCTTCGACCATTGGAACTTCACCTTCTTCTGAGTCAATTTGGTCAAAGGTGCTGCAATAGATGAGAATCCCTCAACAAATCTTCGATAGTAATCAGCTAAATCTAAGAACTCCGAATATATGAAGGATTCACCGATCTAGGCCAATTCTTCACCGCCTCAATTTTCTGAGAATCTACCTTTATGCCCTCACTTGATACCACATGGCTCAAAAAGGCTACGGAGTTCAACCAAAACTCACACTTGCTGAACTTGGCATATAATTTACAATCCTTGAGAGTCTGAAGCACTACTCTCAAATGAGCGGGATGCTCCTCCTCGCTCCGAGAGTATATAAGGATGTCATCCATGAACATTATCACGAACATGTCCAGGTATGGCTTGAACACCCTATTCATCAAATCCATAAAAGTTGCAGGAGCATTCGTTATTCCAAAATACAAAACTACATACTCATAATGACCATACCACATCCTGAAGGTTGTCTTTGGGATATCACTCTCCCGAACTCTAAGCTGATGATACCCGGATTTGAGATCTATCTTGGAGAAACACTTGGCACCTTAAAGCTGGTCAAATAAATCATCAATCCTTGGTAGAGGATACCTGTTCTTGACATTGACTTTGTTCAATTGCTGATAGTCAATGAACATGCGAAGGGAACCATCCTTCTTTGGGACAAATAAGACTGGTGCACCCCATGGAGACTTGCTCGGTCTAATGAGACCCTTATCTAACAAGTCCTTCAACTGCTCTTTCAACTCTTTTAGCTCGGCTGGAGCCATTCTGCAGGGAGGAATAGATATAGGCTGCGTGTCGGGAAGAAGGTCAATACCAAAGTCAATCTCCCGCTCGGGAGGAACACTAGGCAAATCATCACGAAAGACTTCTAGATACTCACGTACTACTGGAACTAATTGGATAGTCGGGGTCTCAGACTCAACATCCTTAACCCTAACTAGATGGTACATACAACCCATAGAAATCATCTTCTTGGCCCTAGGTAGGAAATGAAACGACCTACAGGCACAGCTGAACTACCCTTCCATTCTAAGACTGGCTCACCCGAAAATCTGAACTCAACTGCCCAGGTTCTACAATTAACTGATGCATAGAATGCAAATAGCCAATCCATGCCGAGAATAACATCAAAATCAGTCATGGCTAACTCAAATATGCTGAGGTGACCTTTTGAAGGACTGAGATTGGGCATCATATATACACCCGTCGAGCTAATTGAGTCACCTACTGGAGTAGAAACTGAGAAAGGTTTTGACAAGACTTTGGGACTGACTCCGAAGCTACTGGCCACATAAAGTGTCACAAAAGATAAGGTAACCCCCGAATCTAACAAAGCATAAACGTCAATATGGAAAACTCGTAACATACTAGTGACAACATTCGGGGAAACTTCCTGCTCCTAACGAGATTCTAAGGCATAGAATCTATTCTGGCGCTGAGCGCCAGCAGTGCTAGTAGATGCCCCCTGATGGGCTGAGCGTGCGGGAGGGGATGCTGGACTAGAAGCTGGGCCTCAACCCCCAACCTGATCTTGTATCGCTTCTAGGTAATCGCTAAGCATGTGTCCGAGCTTCCCACACATGAAACAAGCACCTGAACCTGCCAAGCACTGGCCTGTGTGTCCCCGACCACATCTGCGACAAGATGGGATGCTGGAATCTACAGGTCCGCTGCTCTAACCCCTCGAGCCTGATTCTCTCTCTCTCTGATCAGGTCTAGACCTGGATGGCACACTCAATGCCAAAGATTCTGGAGCTGATAATCTCTGGTGAGTCTTCTATCGGCTCCCACCACCTTACCTCGGGTGGGAGAATCTGCGGTCATCGGTCTTGGCCCTCTTGGCCTCCCTCTCTCTCAAATGTGCCGCCTCTATCTCCTGGGTGTACAACACTATCTGTGGAAAATCCATGTCCTAGTGGAGAATAGTGGTCCTACAATCCTTGTCCAAATAGCCTGCTACCCCATGGACAAATCTACTCACTTGCGCTCTCTAATCAGCAACCAACTTTGGGGCGTACTTCGATAAGCGAGTGAAATCAAGGGAATACTCTTGTACTATCATTCTCCCTTGCTTCAAATTAACAAACTCAGCTTCCTTTAGCTCCCTCATCTCACGAGGGAAGAACCAGTCTAGAAATACAACATGTAACTCTTCCCAAGTGACAGGACCTGCTCTGCTGACCCTGCTATCCTTAAATTGGAAAAACCAGATATGCGCAACTCCTCTTCAATTGGTAAGAGGCCAACTCTACGCACTCAACTCCATTCACCTCCATGACTTGGGTGATCTTCACTATCTCATCTATGAACTCATGCGGGTCCTCATCTACCTTGGACCCAAGGAACTCCAGCGGGTTCATCTCAAGAAGTCTCTGACTCTAGCCGCCACTACATTTCCATTTTGTGGAACATGCGCAATGGCGACCTGAGCGGTCATGGCCTGCGCAAGAATGTGAATAGCGGCCCGGAACTCAGCATGAGCAACTGGCTTCGGTGACTGGTGCTCCTAAACTGGTGGGGCTTGATGGTGCCCATTACCATTGCCATCCTCGTGGCCTTCACCATTCCCATTTCTCCTACCATTCATTCTTCAAGGAGCCATGATTCTGTAATCGCGAATAGTATGAATTAGAAGGATAGAAAGACTTTTCATCGCACGACATAGATCATGAAAGAAGGGAACATTTCCTAAATGTCTCATAGACAAACGTCATAAGTGTGGCAAGCTTCACACCCATGAAAAGGACTCTACTTAACGCGGCTTTTAGATACCCTAGGACACATCAAACCTATGGCTCTAATACCAAGTTTTTCATGACCCGAATGGAGGCCTAGATCGTAATATGGGACAAGGAGCCCCAGAGACCCCAAGTCAACCCATGGAATAAGCATACATCTAACTCAATCAAGAAGTTGAATAATCACAATATAATCATAGCAGATGTCTAACTTGAACGTAACATCAGAATACAAAATTCAAAGCTAAATACATACATTTGTCTAAAAAGCCTCTAAATCTGACGAACTAATGGGATAAGACCCCAACTAGCTCAAACAACTGAAACTGAAATACACAATAGAAGTCTGAGTAGTCTAGTGCTCGGGAGGTCAGGACTCACCCACAATATGAATGCTAACTTTGATAAGCTGAGTACGAGCGGGGCTGAACCTGAGAGCCAAGTCATGTGTCATGAAACTATACAACATAGAGTATGTAGTAAGTACGTGGAATGTATCGAGTATGCAAGGTAAGTAAAACTGCTACAGAAAATAAAATCATTTAAAGACAATGCATAATATAAACATAGCATAACAATTTGAGAGTAGGACTTGTATGCATTTTTTCTGAAATCATGATCCCTTTATAACATGACATAATATAACTTCATGACATCATAACTGAATCGATTGACTCAAAGCTGAATTTTGATAGTTATAAGTAAAGCTGAACATTGAGTCAAACCTGCTTTAGAACATGCATTTACATAAATCCCATGAGTAATTAAACATGAATATCTGAAATCATGAGGAACAATTGGAGACTTGTCTTTTAACTGACATACCACGATAGAGCTTACACGGTCCCAATTATCTCAGTCAAGTAGGTAGAGCCATCTAGAGCTTTGCTAGGGATAGGGACGATACCATGATATCAATATCAAGCTGAAGGCCCATCTGGGCAGGGGAAGCTAACAAGGGAGGTCCCAAGGTTATAATGTATAAACCTATGTTGGCACGTAGTTTTGAGGCACAGGGTGATCAACCCTTAGCCTACTTTGTGCTAGACATTACTCCCAAAACATGCACATGCTCTACATCATTTTATAACGAAGCTCAACATCGTCTACTAACCAAGCTCAATGATCAAATACATCTCAAATATGAAATCATGCATATGAGAAGCTTTAGCTCAAGACATACCACAAGGTGAAAACATAACTGGGAGCCTTCGCTCCAAAACCATGTGGTAAGCTATACATAGGAAAAATTTAACTCAGAACATACCACAAGCTGGAAATATGATTGGGAGTCTTTGCTCCAAAACAATGTGGTAAGCATAATTTCGGAAAATCATCATTCATACTTAACATGTGGGTATTTCCCAATGATTTATCATAGATAGAAATACTCAATTCTCATCGAAATCATAATTGTACACAAGGTAGCTTAAAATCAAGCTTTTCATCATAATATCTCATCATCATCATATATTCATCAAAAATCTCATCTGTCATGAACATCTTATCATGGGCTTCTAATTCATTAGGAAGAATCATTATTTTAAATTGAAAACATTATAAAATTTGCTCGTTCTTCATAATTCAGTAGTAGAATCATAATCAAATCATAGCCATGTATAGAAATCGAAAATTCATGCATTGGGTTAAAACCCCATAGATTAGACATAAAATTTCATACTTTAGAGAGGGATTGAGCGCGGGTGTGAAAGGAATCACCCATTGATAACCTTACATACCTATTGGTAGTTGATTCTTACTTTCCTTGAATGCCCAAAAGGAATTTAGAAAAAAATTTAAGATCACAAGCTTGATCACCCTCTCAATTCTTCTACATTGCATGCATGAATGAATGAGGCCTAAAATGAACTTAACCCCTTTAAAATCACTATTCATAACTCAAAACTTCATAGTTTAGGCCGTAGGAACTTAGGAATTATAGAAAACCCCTTACTAAATTTGCAGAAAATAACTATCAGGGGTCTCAACAAGGGACCTAACACCTCATGATCACAGGCCATGACTCATGGAGCCAGTCGTGAGGTACACTACCTGAGCCTCGATAAAAACTTTCCCTATCTGGACCACGACTCACCCCACAAATTGTGAGGACTGACCACGACTCCTGGGGTCCTTCCGTGTTGTCCACTGCCTCTTTCTTTTTCTTTTCTTAATCTCCCTCACCACGACTGACCCAATCACTCGTGGGGCCTGGCCACGAGTAGTGGTCATGCCCATGGGGTCTCCTCTTCTCAAGCCTTCAATTTCTTTTCCCTGGCCTTCCCCACGAGTCACATCACGACTCGTGGGTGGATCTCACGAGTCTCCTCACGACTCATTTTGAGTCTGCTACAAAATTTTCACTTTTTCTCCCTTTCAACTCTTGGGTCTGATTTTTGGGATTCCGGGGTATAACATTTAGAGATATTAATCAAAGGAATTAACCAAAAAATAAATAAATAAAAAATCATATATTAAGGAGATTTTTAAAGAATATGCACATCACCTCCGCACTTACCATAATGAATAAAAGACCAGTACTAATATGTTGTTTAAGAAAAGGGAAAGGACTGAGAGTATCCGAAAGAAAAAATATCAAACCCTTTCTTACATTAATATGAACAAAATCAATTAGTTCAAAAAATGATTCGTAGCTTACAAATAAGCAGGTAACAAGGATATTGCCAGTTATTTTAAAGAAATGAAATCAACTAGTGTAATGATAGTCATATTATTCATTCCCAAGAAGATAAAACAAGGACTTGGAATTTTGAAAGAAATTCCAAAGCTACAGAAAAGAATACTGCATACATAAAAAGAGGCTTCAACATATTATCTCGTCATTCATATTATTACATTTAGGCTAGAGAAGGAATATGTTCAAACTATCATGTAGTTTGTAAGGGTTGATTCAGGCAAATAATCTCAAATAAGGCAATTGAATATCAAAGTATCATAACAGAAAACTTATTTAGTCACATGAATCAATTCTTAACAGTTCAACTTGTAATAATGAATTACGATTCTGGAAGAAACTCAGGATTCATAGGAATTGAGCATTTTAACATATAATGACATATAAACACAGAGGTGTGACAAATCTTAAACAATAATAACAGTAAAACTAAGACAACTTGTAAACTCAGAATCGGCCAAAATGACCCACTAACAGATCATATCAGAGCCGAATATAGATGAATTTTGTGCTAAATCTTCAATATCCAATGGAAGACTAAAGGTGACTATGATGTTCATGGTGTCCAGCTGGCCCTGAAGGACAGGAATTTGCAGACCTGCCGATTTTTCATTTGCTGCATTGTTCCATAGCCAGCCAAAGATTGACCGGAGTCGCAGGACAGCGATGTGTTCACGAAGCTGTGAAGGTGGTTAGAAGTGGTCAAATCTTTCTCGATCAGTGAGAGGAGAAGACGAGGAAGAGAGGGTGTAGCGCTACAAGTTAGAGATGATGGTCATTGGATGTTGCTGGTTCATCTGGTCGGAGTAGGGGTTGGAGAGGAGACGAGAGGAGATGGGAGTATAGGGGCCGCTATGGGTTTTGGTTGAGTATGGTGCCAGTTCTGGTGGAAGAGACATCATTGAATAGCGGTGGTTTGAAGACTCGTCGTAGAAGATGACTGGTAAGGAGGAAGAGAGGTCTAGTTAGATGTTGGACGACGAGATTCGTCGAAGAAGATGAAGAAGAAGAGATGGGTGTGGGTTTTGTTGTCCGTCGGAATTCATGTCGGAGAGAAGGACGAACAAGAGATATTGGGTGTTTGCCGGTTTCGCTGGAGAGAAGAGGGAGCGAAAGACAGGGATGTGATAGAGAGAGGTGTTGCGGCGGGTGAAAAGGAGAAAATGAGGAAAATGATTTAGGGTTTTGGGGGTTGGGTAATAAAAATAGGAAAGATATGGTGGTTTAATCTTGACCATTGAATCAGCTAAAATGGAGGGCTGTGATTAATTCTAGGATAGATGGGTCAAGTCATGAGATCACTGGTGGTCAGGGGATAATTAGAAATTGGGTTAAATGGGTAGGATTAGATTGTAATTGAATTGAAATTTAAAACGTGGCCAGATTTTATCAAAATAGCTAAAATTGGAAAATTTCAGATAAATAGTAGCCTAGATTTTAAATATTAAATTGGAAATTTAATTAGTTATATATAATTAATAAAATACCATACTTTAAAATGAATTTAATAAATAGATAATATAATAGTTTAATTCAAGATAAAAATAATATAATGATTATTCTTGTGACTATGTTGAAGAATTCTTTCCCCCCTTTGAGTTCTCAGTGAAAAGGGTCCAAGCCATAGGAAAGTATCCAGTTTCTCTCGCAACATATCTGGTTATCCTGAAGCGGCATTTCTCAGTAGCATTCCCATAAGTAGAGGGTTTCTACAATTTAAGTAAAATTATACAAATATTATTATATAAATGCTTTATAAAATTTAAGTAAAGTTATATATTTTAAAATAAAATCTTTTCTAATTGAAACTATATATACATATATATTAATACGCAATATACTATATATGTCACAATTATAGCATTATAAAAATTAATAAATTGAAATTAAATGTAAACAAATATTTTTAAAAAAAATTATAATTCAGATAATTTAATGCAAAATTTAAATATTATGAATGGGGATAAACAATTACGTAGAAAGTGAATTTTAAAAATGTGCATACATACATAAATGCAGCTTAGATAGGGGCGCGGGGAGGTCAAAGGTGGTTCTCAACAACTGCCCCTTCTTTGCTCGGAAATAAAGGATGAATTGTTGAGCATAGAACGTTGACTTAGTAGCCAATTTTGTCGATCAATTGAACGATCTTGGTGGGACCCAGGAGAAATGAAATATAAAGTTGTTAATATGTTGTGGCGAGACTGGTTTCAAATTAGAAGCTACGAGATCTAGGATTTAGAAGGAATTAGGTCGTGTGTAGTTCTAGATTTAGGGATGAACAAAATCCCTAAAGAAATTGATAGAGCAGCTCTGAGTAGAGGCAAAGAAAGTGGCACGGGTGACAGTACTGAATAGATGAGAGAGGCAAACAAATGGTAATACCAAGATGATAGTTTTTTAGATGAGAGAGGCAAACGAATGGTACTACCAAGATGAGGCAAGCGGTGCGTGCAAGCTTGTTATACTGCAAGTGTACGAGACCGGGACAAAGTATAGTGGCCCTTTTAAGAGCCGGATGTCGAACCCACAGGGACTGGTTCAGAAAATTATCAAGTTCAAGTGTTAGTTAAGAAGTCGATTTTAGAAGTTTTCGATAAATTATAATTAAATCTTAGTGGTGACAAAAAATTATCTGGAAGCAATACAAAACTAAACTAGAGTTAAGGTCGGATAATCATGCAGTGCTACAATTCATAATGGGTTAAGTATGAAATTATCAATTGTTGTCTCACATAATTGGAATTCCATGTTCATGGTCTTCCGAACCTCTAAGCAGTTAAACTAGCCTCACTGCATTGTTGTGAGCGAGGATTTCATTTCTAGTTCGTGGGCAATTCACTGCATGGATGTGGTTTATGGGGTTTATGCCCTTGATTGGGGACTTCCACGTACCTCGAACCATTTAACAAAACTTAGCTTCACAACTACTACTTTGAGCGGTGGAGTACAATTCTAAGTTGGTGTCTTTCTCTCTTCCCATTTTATCAACCAAGAAGGTAAATTAGGTATATTCCTATCCTAACACATGAATCCTATCAAAGACAGGAGGAACTTGCTTCCTACAATCTTGTGTTTCTTGCCTAGGTTTGCTCTTCCAAGCTTTTTCACCTATGCTTAACCACACCTGTTTCATGGTGATCAAACATAAAAACAACAATAATAATAAAGATTATAAGACAAAACAACAACTAACACCTCAACCCAAAATGAATCTAAGCAATTACAATCATATCCATGGCCTCAACCCTAGATGGAGGTTCCTAACCACTCATGTTTGTACAAATACTCAAAACATGTTTAGAGTTATATACTTACAAGAATAGATGAAAAGAAATGAAGAAAGATGAACCCAGAGGAGTTCTCAAAGTCCTTAGTACTCCCTTCGATTTTCAGAAAATCCAGTCTTAAATGATTTTAGAAGCAAAGGGTTCAATTTATACTATGCTGAAAAAATGCAAAATTTGGCCTGTGGTGGAACAGCTCTGTCACGGAGCTGAACCTAATTGACCTCCGTGACATGGAGGTAAGTATCATTTGGAATGTGCAAAATGCAGGCTGGCCAAGTGTTGCCAGCGTTGGCGTGCCACCGGCCCCTATCCTTGCGCAGGGTGCAAGTTATTGCATGTTTCTTGTTGACTTTCACGTTTTGCTCTTGAGTTATTCCTCCACTTCACAAATCATGAATTAGTTCCTCAAATGCATTATTAACCTTCAAAAACAAGGTCTAATCATGTTGGTTATTATATATTCACATTTTACATAAAATCACATGAGAATGTATATAAATAAGAGATAAACAAGACTAAATTGAGTTATAAACTAGCACTTGGGCATGCAATTATGCCCAAGATCACAACCCCAAACTTAAAGCCTTGTTCTTCCTCGAACAAACCTTTTACATTTCATGCACATGAAGACTCACACATAGCTAATTTAGCAAGATAATTCAAGCTACCACTACAATGACTGTTTAAGATAGCCAGCTAAAAATAGACCATGCAAGATTTAAACATTAAAATCAATTTGCCAAATATGTTGAGACTTTTTTCTAACATCAGAACTTGACTCTCAATCTTAGAAAACTCATTTTAAAATCAAGCTGATCAAGAAATCCAACATGAATTATATCCATCTTCATTAAACATGTGCCCTCACAACAAGAGTTACCCATTTTCACATACAAATTTTAAATCACAACATGTATGGGTAAATGAATAAAATTACACTTCTCTCACAAAGAATTCACATGCATCATGTAGTGAACCATAAACACCCTTAGTGTTTTTATGACGGGCCATGAGTGTACGGGTTCGTGCAAGTAATATAGTGGCTCTTTTTAGGGCCGAAATGTCGAACCCACAGGGACTGGACCCATTCCTCTAACTACCCATTTCTAGTGTGATCTTAAATATCTAAAGTGTTGGTGATATACATTTTCGTTTGAAGAATATTTAAGTCTAAGTTTGGGTCAACGACATATTCAGAAAGTGCTCTAGGAGCAACATAGAGTCAAAACCAGATACTCATGCGATAATACGATTTGCAATGGAATAAGCATGGGACTATCAATTGTTATTTCACATAACTGGAATTGCATGTTCATGGTCTTTCGAGCCTCTAAACACGGAAATCTAGCCTCACTGCATCATTGTGAGCGGGAGTTTAATTTTCTAGTCACGGGCAATCAATTATATTGTGGTTTTACGGAAACGATTAGGGACTTTCGTACGTCTAACCATTTAACTCAACATAGCCTCAACTACTTCTTGAGTGGTGATGTGACATCTGATTGGTCTTTCCTAACCTGTGTGTTAACCAGGCAAGGTGTTAGGTATATTTCTATCCAAACACGGAACCTCTCCCGAGATTACTTCATGCTCCCATCTCATGTCCTGACCCTAGGTAATGCCTTCTCAAGCTATTTCCAAAGCTAACAAATATGCTTTTATGGTGATCAATCATAAAAACAACCAACAAATCAAGAATGCAAGACGAAAATAACAATCAATAACTCAATTCCAAAACAATATCATAAACTTACAATCATAATCCATGGCTTCAACCCTAGAGGAAGGGTTCTTGCCATGCATGTTCGTAAAATTACTCAAACTACTATTAATCTACTCCTAAACTACATGCCCACATAGAGATTGGTAGATGGGAAGGGAATTTGACAAACGCTAGCTGAGTTCTCCCACTTCTCCCTTCACTCCTATGCAGTTTTCCCGAATAAAATCGTGACCAAATGGAAATAGGAGCTAAGGGTCCTATTTAAAGTAAATGGAGAACGTGCATAATTCGGCCTGTCGGGAACGGCTCCGTGTCTGGAGTGTATCGCGGAGCACTGCCTCCCGTGACACGGAGGCATGCGAAGCTCAACTGGAAGCAACCCTAAAATCGGCTTCGGCACCTTGCCGCGATGGCAACGTGGCACGCTGCTTGGGCAGCGCGTCACACCCTTGGTCGTGGAGCCACCTACGGTGGCACGCTGCTTAACGCGCAGGGCTGTCTTGGGCAACCTTCCTGCCGTGGGACGTTGCAGTGCGCGGGTGGGCTGTTTTGAGCCTCCCTCTTTGCCGGCGTTCAGCGTCTTTATTCCTTCTCCGAAGCCTCTACTTCACCAACTCATGAATTAGCTCCTCAAAAGTCATCAAAAACCTATAAAACAAAGGCTAATCATGTTGGTTAGCACATATCTTCACTTTTATATAAAATCACATGAAATGTAATAAAATAAAACTTAGACAACAAGGCTAATTTAAGTTATAAAGCGTAACACGGACCTATATTTTTCCGTGATCACCAACCCCACACTTAAAAACCTTGTTCGTCCTCGAACAACCTTTTACACATCAATACGTATGGAGACTCCCACAACTAATTTAGCAAGATAATTCGGAGCTACGTTTATAATGATTACGTAAGATACAAGTTAAAATAGAACATGCTATGAAATACAACTATGTTAAGACCTCTTAACCTCAAAAAGTCGACTCTGACAGCAAACTCGTACCAATCAACTGATTAAGAAATCCCACATGAATTTTATCCTTCATTAAATATGTGCCCTCAGAAGAGAGTTACCCAATCCTGCATAAAAACAATTTTTACATCACAACATGTGTGGGTATATAAAAAAAGAATTACACTCACTCTCACAAAGAATTCACATACTTCATGTCTTGACCCATAAAAGCTTGCCCTTAGTGTTTTTACTCCACTAATTTGAGATGTATGAATGTAAGATCAAGTAGGACTTTATAGGTTATGCTTGTGCTTTCGAGGTACAGGTAGGTACTATTATGGCCAGTAATAGTGACTATCTTTCCTAAGCGCACAATACCATCGCCCTCATGGCGAACTTCCCTTCCCTTACTTCCCTTTTTATCCTTGATGGTTTTATTTTCCTCTTTTGTTTCCCCTTTTATTTAGGCGCTTTTGACTTGTATCGATGGGAGCTCTATGACTAATTTTCATTACTTTGTTTTCTTACTCCTTAACAATAATCAACCACCTCCACACAAGTGCACCTTTTCCTTTATCAACTTTTACAACTTGCTACTTTTCATTTCTTTTCATTCTCCCTCCCACTCCTTTACTCTTTCCAGATTTTTCTTCTTCAGCGCTTAGGAGCTTTGGGTCAAATTCAAGGTTAATGAAAGAAACCGATTAAGCTTATGTTGCAGCTATCAAAGAATAGGCTCAAGGCTCAACGGGGCTAACTAGGATTAATTTTTCAAGGTAGGTAAAATGAGGATAAAAATTAGGTTAATTCAAAGAAATGCCTAAATCATCTCTACTATTCCCATCCTTCATTTCACTTCATACACACACAGGCAAGTTATAGACAATCCACAGCCATAGAATACTCAAAAAACCTTACACTCACTGCACATGTTCAATTCAAGACACATTCAGCGATTCTTACTCGGCTAATCACAGAATTCAAATTAAGCTTCAATTATATTGAGTCAAATTCAAGAGCCTAAGTGTCTCAAATAAAGTTATACACTTGCATGCTATTACTGAAATATACCTCTCACAATCATATACAACACATAAAGAAGAACATCAAGCATCAACTAGCTCATGGTTTCAAAACCCGACATCTATCAAAGCTAATTTTCCTCAAGAAGGTCGTTATCCATCCATCGTCGGAAACAGTCCTATCTATGACTAAAAACATTATGTACGAACAAATAAAAATAAAATAAAATAAAATAAAATTTTATTCTTCGGTTCAAAAAAACCCCGTCGGAAAAGAATCGAAAAGAAAAACCAAGGTGATGAAGTCTGCTTGACTTGCAAAGATTTTTCAAATTTTTCAAATTTTTTCACACATTACATTCACCAACAATTTGTTAAGCACAAAAATTTTTGAAATTTCACGAAATTTCCCTCACCCCCACCTTAAATCATGCTATGTCCCATTAGCATCAAATTAACATTTCAAGAGGGCGAAACTTTGAGGCCTTTAGGCCCATTAGTAGCATGTTTTCCTCAGCTTTGCACATGTGAGTGCTCGACCCCACACTTTTCCTCTTCCATGCTTCCTAGCTTCCTCCTCTGAGGGTACTCGGAGTTCCCTCAACCTGTGCCTAGCTTTCCACGAAACACAAACAAGAATGAAAATGACAAAATCCAAACAAAAAATAAAAAATGCAAAAATTGTACCTGAAGTACCTTGGGTTGCCTCCCAAGCAGCGCCTTATTTTACGTCGTGGCCACGACGTGGACTGCCCTTTTGAGGACATCCTCATGCACGGGTTCTCCTTGAGGAACCATCTTCTTTTCTTTTCTTTGTTTTAGAGGAAACGGCCTCCACTCTGTTCCTCCCTTTCTCCAACTTCTTTTCAATTTGAAACCCTTTATCAGACTTGGGCTGAACACTTGATATATCCTTTGACCGTGCACCTGTGGAATCCTCCCCCCCACACTCATCCTCTGCCAACACACTAACTTGACAAAGGTTTCTGTAGTGTGTGGATGGGTTCATTTCTTGGTAGACACGGAAGGTTTCTTCTTCATCCTCGACCCTCATTTTTAGGGTCCCTTCTTTCAAGTCGACCACAGCTCCTCCGGTGGCCAAGAATGGCCGTCCCAAGATTAAGTGTACCTGGTCATCAACCTGAAAATCTAAAACAATAAAATCAGCAGGTATAATAAATTTACCTACTTTGATGAAGGTCCTTTGCCAGTTCCGTCGGGTGTCACTTTCGCGACTTGTCAACCAGCTGCAACATCAGCCTTGTCGGTCTCGGTCTTTAGCCCCAAGGTGTTGAATAAGGATAGGGGCATTAGGTTAACTGCTGCCCCTAAATCACCTAAAAACTCAGGCACTTCCAGCTTTACCAATTTGTATGGGGAGGAGTAAACTCAGGGGGTCTTTGAGCTTCTTTGGCATTTTGCTCAATACCTTGTGACTGCACTCCTCAGTTAGTGCTACAGTCTGGACATCCACCAATCTAACTTTGTTCGCCATCACATCCTTCAATTATTTAGCATACTTGGGCATTCCCTGCAAGACATCAATAAGAGGCAAATTTATGTGAAGTTCTTTGAAGGTCTCAAAGAACTTTTTGAAACATTCCTCCTCCTTGCTCTTTTTGAATCTCCGAGGGGAAGGGGTGGTGGTGGTGTGCTTAGTGCTATTTCAGTGAAGATTGCACATTTTGTTGCCCAGCACTCTGATTTGCTCCAGTATCAGTGGATGGTCCTGGTCTTACCAACTCATTTGCACCTCTCTTCTCAACTCTCTATATGTTGCATCGGCTAAGCGCCTTCCGCTTCACAGGACTGATGGCATTGATCTGCCGGGGTTAGGATCTGCGTCCTTGGTAATCCCCTTGCGGCCTCATATTCTGGTAGCACACTATTGTCCCTTGTTTTCAAGATTGCGGGTAGCTGCTACATTCATTAAGTCCTCTTTTTGCCATCCTCGCACGATTTTCTGCTAGCGGTGCAGGTCTCCATAATTTTTCTGAGTGTTTCCTCAATGCAGCTGCTACTCTGCCCATCAATCTGCCTATTTGCTGATACTGATGTTTTGAGGTTGCATAAAATTCTGCTTTGATTTCCACCAAGAAGAATTCGGGTGGCCGCGCAATTTCTGTTGGAGTTGTTGCAGAAATTCTGATTGTTCAGCTGCACATTCCCAACAAGAATTGACTGATTCCGGATTGGCTCCACAAGATTCTGCATTGTGCCATTATTACACAATTTCACACCAACTCAGACTGGCGAGCGATTAACGACCTGGTGTTGGTGCATACTCGGTTTATTGGGCGAGTCAACATGGAAATGTTGAAATGAAGCTAAACTGCGCTGCCAAGGCATTCAAATAATCCCCACTTCGCCCTGATCTTCTTCCTGCCCCTCTTGATGATTCAGCTGTGCCACTCACGGATTTCCCTTGTGCAATTAATTCAACAAAGTGTACAACTCATCATATATCGCCTCCAAGGCTTGCCCACCCATTGCGAGTCTAGTAATATTTTTCGTATGTGGGTCTAGACTTTCTACAAGGTATGGGCCAGCACTTCATTCGATTGCTGATGATGGGGACAGTCTCTCAACAATGACTTGAATCTTTCCCAAATATATACAAGTTCTCATCGAACCACCTTGAGCGGAGGTATTTCACTTCTCAACTTTGCATTTTTTGAAGGAAAAATCTGATAAGGAACTTTCTGGCCAAGTCCCATGAAGTTATGGAGTTTGGTGGCTCAGCCTTCAGCCACTTTTTCGCCTCTCCCAACAATGAAAATGGGAAGAGGGTTAATCGGACATGATATACGTAGTTACGCCGGTAGGGGAAAAGCGTGTCACTTATCTCGAGAAAACTCTGTAGTCTTTAACTGCCAGTCCTCATGTGCCATTCCGGTCAAGGCTGACCACTAGAATGTAACAGCTGCACCATATTCTGTTTAAGCTCAAAGAAGTTCCCTCCAGGCTCCGGTTTACGGATACTAGAGTCACATTCGTCGCTAGTGGATAGCCGCCCATGGCTTGGTGCTTCTTTGTATTGCTTCCGATAACAGTTGTACTTGCTCGCGGGTGGTTGTTGTTGTACCTTTTCTCGAAGTCTCTTCAGCTTTTGCTCTAGAGCTACTCTCCTTTGCAAATGGATTTGACGTTCAGGACAAACAGCGGTTCCACAAGCTCTCTATTTTCTAGCCAACAATGAGGACAACTGTCACACGCAAAAAAAGACAAACTAAGACCAAGTTTTCTCAACACTTAAGGAAGATTTAAAAAATCACACAAAAATAGACATTATCAAAACTTCGCCGAGTCCCAGCAACGACGCCAAAACTTGACAGGCCCGCAAGTGTACGGGTCGTGCAAGTAATATAGTGGCTCTTTTAAGGAACCGGAATGTCGAACCCACAGGGACTGGACCCATTCCTCTAACTACCCATTTCCTAGTAACGATCTTAAATATCTAAAGTGTTGGTGATAGACATTTTCGTTTGAAGATATTTAAGTCTAAGTTTGGGTCAACGACATGCGAAAGTGCTCACAGGAGCAACATAGAGTCAAAACCCGGATACTCATGCGATAACACGATTTGCAATGGAATAAGCATGGACCTATCAATTGTTATTTCACATAATTAGAATTGCATGTTCATGGTCTTTCGAGCCTCTAAACACGGCGATCTGGCCTCCCACTGCATCATTGTGAGCGAGGTTTATTTCTAATCGCGGGCAATCAATTATGTTGTGGTTTTACGGGGAAACGATTAGGGACTTTAGTACGTCCTAACCATTTAACTCAACTTAGCCTCCCAACTACTTCTTCAGTGGTGATGTGACATCCAAGTTGGTCTTTCCTAACCCCCGTGTGTTAACCAATTGGAGGTGTTAGGTATATTTCTATCAAACACGGAACCTCTCGAGATTACTTCATGCTCCCCACATTCTCATGTCTGACCTAGGTAATGCCTTCTCAAGCTATTTCCCAAGCTAACAAATATTGCACATGGTGATCAATCATAGAAACAACCAACAAATCAGAATGCAAGACGAAAATAACAATCAATAACTCAATTCCAAAACAATATCATAAACTTACGTCACCAATCCATGGCTTCAACCCTAGAGGAAGGGTTCTTGCCATGCATGTTCGTAAAATTACAACTACTCTAAACTACTATTAATCACTCTAAACTACATACTTACATGATATTGGTAGATGAGAAATTTGATAAACCCTAGATAGTTCTCCACTTCTCCCTTCACTCCTATAGGTTTTCCTGAATAAAATCGTGACCAAATGAAATAGGAGCTAAGGGTCCTATTTATAGTAAATGGAATGTGCATAATTTGGCCTGTCGTGGAACGGCTCCGTGTCACGGAGTGTATCCTTGGAGCACTGCCCCGTGACATGGAGGCATCGTGAGAAAGCTCAGCGGAAAACAACCAAAATCGACCGGCAGCACCTTGCACGCATTGGCAGCGTGGCACACTGCTTGGGCAGCGCATCACACCCTTGGTCCTTGGGCCATACGCCGTGGCACGCTGCCAACGCAGGGGGCTGTCTTGGGCAGCCTGCCTGCCGTGGCACGTGCCGACGCGCGGAGTGGGCTGTTTAGACACTCCCCTCTTTGCCGACGTTCGCGTGTTTATTCCTTCTCAAAGCCTCTACTTCACCAACTCATGAATTAGCTCCTCAAAAGTCATCAAAAACCTACAAAACAAGGCTAATCATGTTGGTTACTTTTATATCTTCACTTTTATATGAAATCACATGAAAATGTATCAAATAGCTTAGACAACATGACTAATTTAAGTTATAAAGCATATCACGGGACCTATATTTTCCATTGATCATTTTGCTCCACTAATTTAGGATGTATGAGCGTAAGATCAAGTAGGACTTAATGGGTTTTGTAATGTAAGCTAAGGGACAGGTGGGTACTATTACACGTCAGGAATAGTCAGCTATCTTCCCCAGCGCTTTTAATAACTTCAGCCTTCGTGGGATATCTCTTCTCTTACTTCACCCTCATTCTTTCAATCCTGAATTTTTTTTTCTTCTTGTTCCCATTTATTTAAGCACATAGCTTATTAGTAAAATTATACATAACTTTTTCATTCATTTATTTCTTACTCCTACCAATACTCAGACATTTCAAACAAGTGCACCCTTGACCTTTCTCAACTTTTACAACTGCTACTTTTCCTTCATTTTCATGCTTCTCACTCCTTCACTCTTTTGGATTTTCCCTTGACTTAGGAGTTTTTGGATTCCAAATTCAAGACTAATGAAAGAGAAAGGATTAAGCTTATGTTGTAGATATAAAAAATAGGCTTAAGCAATGGGGCTCACTAGGATTCAATATTCAAGGTAGGTAAGGCAAGGATTAAATATTTGGCTCATTCAAGAAATGCTAAATTATTTCCTACACTCTACATCCTTCTTTTTGTTTATAACCACACCAGGAAAGTTCTAGACACTCCCACAATAGCAGAATAATTAAATACCCCTTACACTCATGGCACATGCTCAATTCAAGACATACTAGAAAGATTTTTTAACTCAACTAATCACAAAATTCAAACATTAGATTCAATCATATCGAGTCAAATTCAGAGCCTAAGTTGTCTCAAATGTGGAGTATACCACTTTTTGTACTTCAACACTAAACCTTGCCATCTTACAATCATTTATATCTCTGCTTAAATATAAACTACATAAATTAGCTAGGTTCAAAAACAAAACGTATTTATTGTTTTCCCCAAGACGGTCATCATCCATCCATTGTCGGGAACAGTCCCTAATTATGACTAAGACATTATATACGGACAAATTTTTTTTATTCTTCGGTTTAAAGACCCCCATCGGAAAGAACCGAAAAGAAAAACCAGCGGGTAGTGAAGTCATGCTCAACTCCAAATTCTTTCCAATATGTATACCAAGCACTACATTCACCAAAAATCATTACAAAATTTTTATATTTCCCTCACCCCACACTTAAATCATGCTTTTTCCTCAAAGCATCTAATCCAAATTCAAACGGGTGAAGTATCGCCCTGAGGCCTCTAGGCCTAACTAACAACATGTTTTCCTTCTTTGAACACATAGGTATTCAACCCCAAACTTTTCCTCTTTCATGCTTCTTAGCTTCCTCCTTCTTCAGGTACTCAAACTTCCCCTGCATCTATGCTTAAATCACCACCAAAAACAACAACAAGATAAAAATAAACAAAAACACACAAATGCAAAAATTAAAATGGTACTGTGGTACCCTTGGGTTGCCTCCCAAGCGGCGCCTAATTTTACGTCACGACACGACGCATTAAGTTTCACCACTTTTTCCCTCCACTTTGAGGATATGAATCTCACCCCAATTTCTTCTCTAGTTTCTCTTATGCTCTAGGGGTGGTGGTGAAGAAATGAAGAATAATGTTGAAATTGTCACTCTCTTGTGTTGGCCTTAAGTAAGTGAAGTCATTTGTTTATCCGATTATTAAATTCAAAATATATGGGACTTGTTCCTCCTCTAGTCCCTTTCTCTACAAGCTTGGAAGACTCTATTCTAGTTGTCAACCAAACTCAATGTCGAAAAATGCTTGAGTGAGGGTACAATACACCTCAAATCACGAGCGCATTTTCTTGACTTCCTTACGTATACCTTCTCCACATCCCAACATATATATCTCCATAAAGTCAAATGGTTGGTACTCTATTTCTTATTCCAGGAATGGATTGTCTATACATGTGAGACAATCATGGAGACTGTCGGGAGCTTCCAACAGTTAAGCTTATTTCAAGAACTCACTCTCGTCTTCTCCTTGTAGTCCCTCATGAGTATTGCATAAACTGTCACTTGCAAAAGAGAGCAAGCTTCAGCTTCAGCCCTCATCTACATGAACTTGTTGCTTATCATTTCTAGGGCCTCTCCATTTTCCTCTTGTTGAATTCTCAATGCTTCCATCTCCTCCTTCATTGCTTTTGTTTGCTCAAGGACCTGTTTTATCATGTTTTGTATTCGAGCTTGGCGTTCCAAGTCCTCATTTTCATCATTCCTATATTCAGCAAAAACAACATAAGGATCATGGTAGGGGCTTGGGACGGAATATGCATTTGGACAGTCATCCCAATAGCCATCTTGACAGCACATATTTTGCAAGTGTATGCATTTAGACAGCCATTCCAATGGCCATTTGACCACCACATATATTACAAATTACAGTGTTACCATAGGTGGTCCTCCACAATTCGAATAAGACTCACCAAAATAAGAGTATCCACCATTTAACCCATTTTATATTCCAAGATGTCATGTCAAAGAAGGGTTTCAAACTAAAAATAGAAATCTAAAATAAATTTAAAAAATACAAAAAATATAAAATTAACTAAATAAATAAAAAAAAAATTCATAAAATTTTAAACCAACACAAGAAAACATTTTTAATTCACTAATTACGCCATCCCCCGGCAACGGTGCCAAAAACTTGTTGCCCCGCAAGTGCTCTGGTCGTACAAAATATAGTGTCCGTTTGTAAGAGCCGGATGTCGAATCCACAGGGACTGGTTCAGCAAATTATCAAGTTGAAGTGTTAGTTAAGAAGTCGATTTTAGAAGTTTTCGATAAATTATAATTAAATCTTAGTGACAATAAAAAATTATCTGGAAGCAATACAAAACTAAACTAGAGTTAAGGTCGGATAATCATGCGGTGCTACAGTTCATAATGGGTTAAGTATGAAATTATCAATTGTTGTCTCACATAGTGGAATTCCATGTTCATGGTCTTAGAATTTATCTAAACCACGACAAACTAGCCTCACTATTACATCGTTGAGCGAGGATGTCATTTTCTAGTTCGTGGGCAATTCTTTCTACATGGATGTGGTTTATAGGGTTTATGCCCTTTATTACTGGGACTTCCGTACCTCCAACCATTTAACCAAACTTAGCTTCACAACTACTCCTTCGGGTGGTGGAGTACAATTCTAAGTTGCTGTCTAGCTCATCCCATTTTATCAACAAAGCAAGGTAAATTAGGTATATTTCACATGAACAGCGAATCCTATCAAAAGATAAGAACTTGCTTCCTACAATCTTATGTTCTTGCCTAGGTTTGCTCTTCCAAGCTTTCACCTATGCTTAACCCACCTGTTTTCATGGTGATCAAACATAAAACAACAATAATAAAGATTGTAAGACAAAACAACAACTAACAACTCAACCCAAAACGAATCTAAAAGCCCGATCATATCCATGGCCTCAACCCTAGATGGAGGTTCTAACCTATCATGTTTATACAAATACTCAAAAACAAGTTTAAGTTATATACTTACAAGAATAGATGAAAGAAATGAATAAAATACCAAGAGGAGTTCTCAAGTCTCCTTCAACACTCCTTACTGTTTTTCCATAAAATCCCGTCTTAAATGATTTTAGAAACTAAGGGTTCAATTTATACTATGTTGAAAAAATGCAAAATTTGGCCTGTGGTGGAACATCTCCATGTCACGGAAGCGGAACGCCCTAATTGACCTCCGTGACACGGAGGCCGCTTGTACCCTCACTGGAATGTGCAAAAGTAATTTTCGGCCAAGTGTTGCCTCGTTAGCTTGTTATACGGCCCCTATCCTTACAGGGTGCCAGTTATTGAATGTTTTCTTGTTGACTTTAACGTTTTGCTCTTGATTCCATTCCTCCACTTCACAAAATCATGAATTAGTTCCTCAAATGCATTATTACTTACTTCAAAACGAGGACTAATCATGTTGGTTAGTATATATTCATATTTAATAAAATCACATGAGAATGTATATAAATAAGTAGATAAACAAGCTAAATTGAGTTATAAAGTAGCACTTGGGCATGCAATTATTCCCAAGATCACGTACCTTTGCTTTTTATCATTGTTTCGACCCCTTTGATTTTGCCTTTGTCTTGGTGAAATTTTTGAGTGGCCCTCAAATTTCTACATAATAGAGCGCAAAATGCTTTGCACACCTCTTCGTTTCCCTAGTGATATTGCTCAAACCGCACCTCTTCTTTGAAGTGAAGCGGATGTTGTCAATAAAGAACCAAACTAGAGGTTAGGTTCGATCCACAGGGAATGGGGAGACTGGATTATAACCGGTAACTGAACTTGTAAGGTAGTTATTTCAAAATGGAGGATTCTAATGAAAATCAATAGATAAAGCAGATATCAAAATTTTTATGTTAAGTCAATATCAAAGGATAACTAGGGTTTGTGTTCCCCATGGGTTCTGCTTGCCGAGTATACACTTTCGTGAATTATCGCAATAACACTTATAGAACGTGGTAGGATCATTCAAATGACCGAACAATTCTATTGAATACAAATCACTCGACCAAGTCTTATGAGCAGTTTCAATCTATCCGTTATCACTAAGTTCCAGATTTCACTATCCTGCGACCACAGCTCAAGTTAATACAATGATCATCAAGATCAAGGCTCCGTTGTAATTCTCTTTTCCTAATACCAGCACGACCAAAGAAAATAAAGAATTCAAGCATGTCCTAACTTTGTACACCGTTAAAAACATTTAAGCATAGGAAAGGCATACAATGTAAGTGTTTGTATTAGTTTTAAGATCACTTTGTGTAACCCTAGCTTGTTAATTCACCATGGTCCCACAGAGCTAGCTATGGAGTTTTAAGCCTCCTCAAAGTTTCAAGGTTGTGATTTGCATTAATGATTAAGAATAAAAATCAATATTTTCAATAAAGGTGGAAAAACACTTCCTTCAATTACTCCAAAAAAATCTTGAAAAACAAGTAGCAAAATAAGATGAATTCAAGAACGAGGTTGATCACAAGTTAAGACCAACTCTTTCTCTCTCAAGTTTCTCTCTAAAACTATCAAACTGACGTCACTTCCATAAAATAAGAGCCTAAAACATATTTATATAGACACAGAATCCTTTTTCTTAAGACAACGGGGTGGGAATTTCCATATACGTCGCCGCCAATGCCACGACTCGACCTACGATCCATAGCAGCTCCCCTCGATCCATAGCTTCCTCTCGTATAATCTCAGCTGGCTAAATTCTGGCTAAGTGTTGGATCTGGGTGAAACTCCTTACCATCAAATCATGATTCGTACTGAGCTCCCGTACTTTGAATCTGAGGAGATTTTGACGTTTTCACGAGTTCATCATGACCCAGGAATGGTAAAAGAACCCTGTAGCTTAGTCTTACGGGTCATACTTTCTTCTCGTAGCAGAGTCAGACTCAGATGCAATTCTTCTGGATTTCATCATGACTTCCTCATCACGACGCTCATTACAGGCCTTCCTGAATCATACTGGGACTCGTGGGTCACACCTGCACCGACCTTAATTTTTAGCAACTTCTCACACGAACAACGGTCGACTCGTAGGTCCTTCCTATAATCCGTCTTTGTGGTCTGCCCTTTTTCCCTTTTGCACTTTTATCCCAAGCTATCTTTTAAATTTTCAATTTCAACACTTGTTTATCCTATAACAAAAGGAAAAGTACCTCATATCCACATAAATACACCTAAGTCCCTACTATTTTCTTAGTTTTGAGCGTCAAAAGTGATGTAAACCCCAAACACATCACCTACTTATGGAATTTTGAGGTTTCCTCAAAAATTCTGCTAACTTAAGGACTTTGTATTCATATTTCACTCAAACAAATGTATCAGTTCAAAAGAAATGATTGCCTCATATTTGAACATCAAGATTCAGCTTTGAATCAGATTTGTTCATCTAAGGAGTCGAACAATTTGCCGTAGATTCTATATTGGATATGAGAAAGGTGCCTTCATTTATATGCTGGGAGAGAGAAGAAAGTTTAGTTTGATTGGAATGAACCCATGAGTGGGCTGCCTGCATGTATCCATAAAGGAAATAAGATCACACATAGTTTAGAGTACAAAGAGAATAGATAAAGAGGATAAGATATAGGCGGGAGAGAGTGGAGGGTGAAGGCACTTTTCTTATGAAGGTCTCATCTTCTTCAGTTTCTTTTGCACTTCCTTCTCAAATGTCTCGGAACTATCTTCGTCGGATCACCTTGAATAAATAATTGCTCCGGGAGTGATGTGATCATAGTCCATCAGTCCTTGTGTTACACCCTAGAAAAATTTTGAGTGATTATTTGATGTTTATTCTGTGCAAAAAGGGAATTACAGGTTGTATATTGATCGTAGATGACAAGGGAAATGTGTACGAATGGAATAAGCAAATAGTATGTAAAGTTTATAAGATAGGGTCAATTTTAAACGACCATATCTCTAATATATAATGAATATAAGCCTTACAACCTAAAAAATTAAAGATTTTTTGAGTCTAGTTTCAGAACATCAAACGGCTCATCAATCAAAAGTTCAAAATAAAAAGTTATAGCCGTTTTTATGGTGGCACTATCGGATAGTGACATGGCCTAAAAACGGCCACCGCCAAAACACCTTTATATTTTAAGTTTTGGTATGAAATCATTTTTTCAAAATTTTCAGGTTTGAGGTGCTTTCATGAGAATATACTCTATATTTGTGGTAGTTTTTTATGAGAAAAGTGAGGTAACTTTCCCTACCTCTATTTTCCCCAAAGTTGTAGAAACAAGTTGAAATAACAAATGCTAAGTGTTGCCTTATTTGTTTGTGTTGTGACTGCTATTGATGCCAATATTTTTTGCTGGATAAATTGACTTGAATCAGCCTTGTCACTTGGTGCTAAAATCAAGTAATTTAAGGGGCTAAATTTCTGGTTGTTGAAAGAAAAGCGACATTAGAAAGCTCACTTGAAGAAAAAAAGGTATGTAAGGCGGCTCTTTGTCTCTTGATTTTCAAGCACGAATTCATGCCAGTATGAATCTGCCATTTCCGTGTACTTGAGATTCTATAGTAGTATAGGTTTCTTCCAATTTTAGAATTACATGGTGATAAGGTTATTGTATTTTCTAAAGAGTTGGAACACACGAATGTGAAGCGGAGAGGGGAATTGCCTTCTACTATGGTCATAATTGTAAATTGAGTCTAAAGTCCCTCGGCATAGGCACTATGATCTAGTCCTTTATATTATGTTATGTATTCGTGGTGTCAAAGTTGTTTCACATTATTGTTTCTAAGGAATTGGTAAGCTGTGGCAAGGCGATGTGTGTGACAGACCTAATATTTGGAATCAATTTTAACTCATAAGGGCAAAGGGGTAACGAAATGGAATTTCCTTACAAAAAGTTACCTACCCTCTTATATTCATGCTTTAATGTATCTGGGGCCATGAAAGTTCCCGATTCCTCCCTTAAGCAAAGTGAATAATTAAGGCATTTCTTAATTAATCGTGCGTTAAACTTGGAAAATAGAACCCGAATGGGTGAACTATTGATATTTCTATGGGCTATCTTTATCGGAGGTTGTACACAATATCATGATGTTAGCAGGTTATACAAAAATTATATTATATATATATATATGCATTTAATAACTAGTTTCAAATTATGAGCTAAGCGGCAAGGATTGCCTTTAGGAAAGTTGCTATATGTTTATTAAGGCAGTTGAGTTATCTAGACCTCTTGAGGATTTCTTAAGGCTTTGAGAGAGACACGTTCGCCGGCTGGAGATCTTTTATTTTTACCTCGGTGTGGTACACGGTGGAGATATTTTATTTTGCTCCAATATGATGCCGTGGAGATATTTTTCTTTGGTCTTGGTACACCAGCTGGGCCAGGAAATTTATATGTGGATTTATGGTTGGCTAATCATTGGCATTACAGTTATAATTTCTTTTTCTTGCACCTTTTTTAATTGCGTTTTCATCTCATTATAGAGTTATTATCAGGTTTCAATTTCCAGGAGTCAGGTTATTACTATTCCTTATTCCTGGTTCAATTATCTCGAGTCGGGTTATGTTGCATAGTGAGTTGGTATCCAATTACCTGTTACAAAGTTCCAGGATTTATATCTATACTTTATATGTTTATGTGCCGAGTCGGTTAATACGGGATTGTTATCTCATGTTTACAGTTTCAGCTTTACATACCAGTACATTTCATCCCGTATTGACGTCCCTTCGCTTGGGGACCTGCATCAGTACCGCAGAGTGCGGTAGAGGTTGTGATTTCCAGTTGCATTAGCATTTCACAGATCAACGGATGTGTTGGTATGCTCCTTTATTTCTGAAGATAGGGCTTAGTTATTTATGCTTGAGTTTTGAGATGCAATTATGGGTAGGTTGGAGCCCTATTCCGACCATCAGTTAGTTTACTCTTTAGAGGCTTTGTGGACTTAGTGTCTATAGTGTTATTCAGTTTATGGCCTCGTCATCTTCTTCTTTACTTAGTTTAGCATACTCATTGACTTGGTTGCATTTCAGTTGTTTGCCCTATATTTGAGACCTTATAGGTCAGTTTATACCAGTTGATTGTGACGGTGGCTTGGATGGCCTAAGTGTTATAGTTACAGATGTCATATAGCTGGTTTCTCGATCAATCATGAATCAAGTGCAAGTTTCTCCCTACCCCAGTTTTGGGGCGTGACAGACTTTGTATCAGAGCGAAGTCGTATCTCACAGTTCCACAAGCCGTGTCTAGTAGTCTTTCTTATGGTATATTGTGCACCATGCCTGCAATCGAGGCTACGAGGTATTTAGGAGTTATTTCACTTTGTTCCATTAATAAATCGTGCTATAAAGAAAAGATGTAAGGGTTGTTTGATGTCTTAATTGTGCTTATGTTTTATAATTCACCTAGAGTAAGGTAGATGACTATGAGATTTATTGGCACTAATGATTGAAAGGGTCCTTGTTCCCGCCATCAGTCAGAAATAGATTATATGCTCGAGAAGTGAGTTTTGTTTTATTCCCCATGTTCTAGTTCTTCTAGTTCCAGTCAGAGATACCATGGGAAGGGATTCCAGCCCCTCATATTTATCCCAATTTCAGTAAAGCCGTGAGGAGGTAAGTTTATTTAGTCGCCAACACCTTCAGTATATCAAAGGAACTTGAGATTTTGAAGAAGCATTTAAG
The DNA here is from genome assembly GCA_018107945.1 of Datura stramonium. Classification (NCBI taxonomy): domain Eukaryota; kingdom Viridiplantae; phylum Streptophyta; class Magnoliopsida; order Solanales; family Solanaceae; genus Datura; species Datura stramonium. The sequence goes on from JACEIK010008087.1 coordinate 49,776, forward strand.
ATATTAACCCAAATAGTGATATTTCAAAAATTAGTTGTTGAAATTAATGGCAGGGTCCTGAAATACTTCTGAGAGCTATAGTGACCGTGGGTTTTGAGCCTAAATCCCCTAGCCTTTACGGATTAGTACTTACTACGGGAACTTCAACGAGTTCGAGTTAGCATGTTTTAGTACCTAAAGCAGGGCAACATGAGTTTTCACAAATACAGTCTAAAGATTGATTCTTTGGTCCGATATGCTTCAAATAGGATATGAGGGATAGAGTATATTGATTATATTAGGTTTGAGACCCTATCTGGTTTGAGAGTGTTTGAGATATCTGCAGAAAGAAATGACTATTGCTCGAATACAAGCATTTTCTCAGAAGATAGAGGAATCTGATTCACCGTCTCCAAGTACCAACAAGACTACTAGAATAAAATTGGGGGCCAGGTCAACAGGATTATTTAAGGCCCAATGTAGCATTTTCAAGGCCCCGGGTGGCCAGACATTCAGATGCTCAAGAGATTTAGTTCCTTCTTTGTCCCTAGATCAGACTTTAGTTTCTGTTATCAGGACCACCAATAACGGCCATGAAGCAAGCAAAGGTAAAGCACAGCTTCAGATTTAACATATATCTTGTATCTTAAGTAGTGAATGGAAAGTGGTATTGGAGTTAATCATCTATTATGGTAGTGTATAAATTTGTTTAGGGTTAGAAAAGTTACTGATTATGTGGTGTTAAGGCGTCTGTCTTATGTTCAATAAATAGATTGGAGTTGAATAAGCTCGTCAATCGGAGTTTGAAATAAGAAGTTATAGGCATTTTACGGTGGCTCTATCTGAAGGTGACTTGGCCACCGCCCTAAAAACAACCACCGCCCAAACACCTTTAAATTTTTTAGTTTTTGTTATGAAATCATTTCCAATATTTTCAGGTTTGAGGTGCTTGCTTAACCTCCTGAAATCCACTTTCTTTTCAGTAGCAAAGCCTAAGAAACCAAAGACGAAATCCCTCAACAAAACGCCATCAAAACTCGACAAGTTGATGGAAGTGAAGGCAACATTGTGGTGGTTGTTTTTACCTTGTAGCTTACGTTTGGCAGTGTTGTTGCACCGTATTTGGGATTATTTTGATCTAAAGTTATACTACATCTTCGTAGGAATTGTTCATTAGAAATAGTAAGTCCTTCCCTCTTTTGGGAAATCTCTAATAAGTGTATAAATTTTGAGGAAAACTAGAAGAAAGTTATGGTTTGTATGTTGACTTCTTCTGGATGTTATGCTGTTATGTTGCTGCGTTTCGGACAGAAAAATTGTTGCGCTATTGGGAAGTGATTTGGAAGAATACTCCTATTATATCCAAGAATATTCCCATGCAAAGGGTAAGTGTTTCTAATTGCTAAACTTGCCTAAAAATTCTAGCTAAAGCTAGAAATTGGAGGCTATGTTGGGCTGCCGTTGTTGGCATGTTGTTGTGGAAGTTCTGCTCGTTTTTGAAGGTTGGGACAACTGTGTTTTCTGAGAATATACTCTATACTTGTGGGAGTTTTTCATGAGAAAAGTGAGGTAAGTTCCTACCTCTGTTTTCATCCAAAGTTGTAGAAACAAGTTGAAATAACAAATGCTAAGTGTTGCCTTATTTGTTTGTGTTGTGACGACCTATTGATGTAACATTTTGGCTGGATAAATTGGCTTGAAACATTCTTGTTACTTGGTGATAAAATAAAGTAATTTAAGGGGCTAAATTTCTGGTTTTTGAAAGAAAGAAATGACATAAGAAAGCTCGCCGAAGAAAAGGTATGTAAGAGGCGGCTCTTTGTCTCTTGATTTTCAAGCACGAATTCATGCAGAGGATGAATCCGGCATTCCCCTATACTTGAGCTTTTGTAGTATCATATTATGGTTCTTCCAAATTTTTAGAATTACTCGGTATTAAGTTGTGTATTTGCTAAAGTTTGGAACACATGAATGTAAAGCAATTGCCTTCGATTATGGTGCAGTAATTGCCAATTGAGTTTGAAGTCACCTTGGCGTGAGCACTATGGGCTAAGTTCTTTAAATTATGTTATGTATTTGTGGTGTCATGTGTATTTCTGCACATTATTGGTTGCTAAGGAAATTGGTAAATATTGAAAGACAATGGCGCGCGGACAGACCTAATGTTTGAAATGGTTTTTAACTCAATAAGGGCTAACGAGGTATCAAAATGCAATTTCCTTAAAAAAGATACCTACGCTCTTATATGTATGATTTAAGTATCTGGGGCCATGAGAAAGTTCCCCGATCCCACTCCCTTAAGCTAAGCGACTAATTAAGGAATTTCTTAATTAACTGATATATTAAACTTGGAAAATAGAACCCATATGGGTGAATTATTGATATTTCTATGGAAACATCTTTATGGGAAGGTTATACACTATATCATGATGTTAACAAGTTATACAAAAATCACCAATATACACACACGCAGCGGCGTTGTACTTGCGTTTATGTTATGTGCTAAAGCGGCGGGTTTGCCTTTAGAAAGTCGCTATATGTTTATTAGCACACTTGGAGTTATCTAGACCTCTTGAGAATTTTCTTAAGGCTTTGAGCGGACACGTCACATGTTCTTTGTAAGTTGTAGATGTGTAAGGAAATTAATCTAAGTGTAAAAAATTTGAGGCGCTAAGTAGCAAGAGTAAATGTTAGACCTTTTAAGGTAATATGTGAGGTATATGCCCTCTGTCCAAAGTTGATTTCAAAACTTTTGAGCGACATTAAAATATGAGAACATGACAGTGTTTAAGGGAACAAGGAGTTGTCAATTAGGTAAAAGGTAGTGCGTATAAGGAATTACTGGAATAGTGAATACGAGTAAATAATCAAGTAGGAAATAGAGAATCTTGTTTGGAAAGAATTTAAGATGAATATGAAAAGTAGAGCTAAAGGTTGTTAAATTAGATGATAAGTGTTATGATTGTTAATGAGTTCGGAAAATGGCTAGCAAGATTTACCTTGTTCTAAAGATATATAAACGAAAGAGTTATAAATAAAGTTGCTTATATTCAGTTGTATTAGGCTAATGAAAGGCCAGTAAAGTGTTAAATTCTTAAGAAATGATTAGACTCGAATATTTTGAGATAGTGACTCAAGTTAAAGAGAAGTTCTTCATCGTACTATTTAAGGTTTGATTATTTTATTTTAAAGAGTTGGATTAATTTTCAAGTTTTAAAGGATTTTATTTTTCTTGTTGGTTTTTCTAAACTGTTTATAATGCCGCTAAGATTTTCTAAGCTCTTCATATATTGCAATGTTACACACGAGCCTTTCCTATATTGTCTAAAGCACGACTATAAGTCTTTATTTATCTTAAGTCGTCCTAGACATTTGCCTAGCGTTTTTATGTTAAATAGCTCCAAATTTGAGATACGAGTTATGTCTTCCAGTTCTGTTATAACCCGAAATCCAAGGATCAGACTCGAGTAGAAATGGAGAAAAACTGAAAATTCACTTTCCTTGTCACAGGATGGTTGGTGAGGTGGCTCGTTTGGTGGGACCACGAGGTCATGGTGACTCGTGGTCAGGATGGGCTTTGTAAGAGTGTTTGGGAGGCCACGGGGTGACCACGAGTCATGGTGAGGACCTCACAGCTCGTGAGGTCACCCACGTAGCAGGATGGAATGCATGGCCAAGGACTTGAGGCGGTAGGTGCACCACGAGTCATGGTCAGCCTGCGATTAAGGCCAGGGTCCCTCATAAGGGTCTCCTGAGCTTCTTTAGGTAGTAGGCGTCACAGATTCAAGCCACGAGTTATTGCCCCCTGGAAACGACTCGTGAGGTCCCTCGTTGGCACTAGCAGCCAGAAATTTCTGCGTTTTTAGTAAGGGTGTTTTCGTAATTTCTAAATTCCTAAGGCCTAAACTATGTCGTTTTAAGGTCTGAATAGGGTCTTTTAAGGGGGATTAGTCTATGTTAAGCCTTATTCATGCATGCAAGATATGAGAGGAGTCTAAAAGGTGATTCAAGGTGCTCTTCCCAAATTTCTCTAAATTCCATCTTGGGCTTTCAAGAGTTAAAATCAAGTGTTTCGGTATGTAAGGTCATCAATGGGTGAATTCATCCCACGCCCATGCTCCTTATCACGCCCGCACAGGAGGCATGGCGGCACCTGGTGCCCCTGCTAGGACCTGGACTCTTCGGACCACTAAGCCTAAACGCCTGGTGCCGGGGCTGGCTCTAATTCTTGATTTGTGAAAACAAGCGGGCTACCTCACAACTGTGTAATTACAGCCTCCGGCCGTGTGGGCCTATAGCCACTACTGTAGAATATAACGGCCAACCAGAATAGCCCATTGAGCATAAGGGAACCTATGCGGCCGACAAGGTAACCATGCTGACTAGTTATCACTGAAAATTATAATCAAGTCCGAGCGATACGCGGCCGACAAGGTCACCAGCGACAATTGAACAAAGGCCCCACACGACCAGCACACATTGACTAAATCACATACGGTCCCACATGACGGTACAACTAACCACAGAATATACAATCTTCAAGCCTCAGAATAATAAATGGTTGGGACAGGGCCACGGCCCCTGCCATCTTGTACAAAAAAGTAAACCTTTGATTGTCAGCTCAGGCGGGAAATCTATGCGTTGGCTGGAACTACAGGGATCTTTTCCTCGTCTCTGATGCCTGCAGGCAAGTAATGCAGTTCCCCAAAAATGGGCGTTAGTACCGCATGTACTGAGTATGCAAGCTGTGACAGAAAATAACTCAAAGAAAACAATAATGCGATAGATACTGAAGTAATGGGAGACGAGTGAGGCCGGCGAAATAGTGGAATCACGAAAGAGCATAACTGCTGAAAAGAGTAAGAGTCATACCCTTATGAACATGGTCATCTACTTTCTATCTATTAACTAACTAACACATAGCATACAAGAACCTTACTAGCCCCCATAAGCCGTAAGGGACCAACCCAACTTACACAATCTATATACCCCTATCCAAGATCTTACCCATCTACCTAGTAACTATGAGCATCAAGCCGGCCCCCTGGGTATGCAACTTGGGCTCGTGGGCACTTGGCCCGTAGCTGTCCCCGAGTCCGGAGGACTCTTGAAATCTGTAATATGGCCAAATCTGCACCCAGGGCGCAAGCGCTTGACGGGGGTGTATAGTGTTGATCCAGCTGCTATAGAGATGCATCCCATCTAGAAGTCGCTGGCGGACGGCATGCCACTCCGTAGAGCGCGTATCCTCACCCCTCTGGCGGGCGAGGTGGGCACAGCTATTGCTTATTTGGGCGGTCAAGGAAGCTCTAAGGGTACTGACACAGAACAATCATGTCTCCACAAATAGCAATAACCGCATGTATTATATACTTATACTGATTTGATAATAATATTTATATTATGTGTTCTTTGTTCTGAATCTCATACTTCGAATTATACTGAATCTGATACTGAAATATGCTAAATCATCTTGAAATATCCCCAGATACAGAAAATATTATTTACGGAATATTTTCATTTGGAATTATATTGTTTTATTGAGTTTCATGCTGAACACTATAATGATTCTAACATGCACTTACTGAACTCATACTAAATACATTATGACTTGAAACCTTGTTCCTACGATTTGTAATATTTTCTATACTTGAACTACTAGATTGCCGAATGAAACGGCACACATTACCTCAGCTGCCAGCTTTCTAATTAAATGCCATAGCTCGACTAGTATACAACTGTCTCCCAACTGTATCCATATTCACGAAAGAATAGAATTAATTCTACTATTATCTTGGAGAAAATCCTTTTATGGGTTCTCACGCTATTCTTCGACTTATCGAAGAACGACCGAAAACTTCGTAATTTCTCAAAGTAGAGAGGGAGAAATACTCACGTATGCTGGGAGTATATTAGCACTGGTTTGGGAAATTCCACACTTACCTTGGATCGGTGAGACGACGATTCGTCGGCCAATTTCAGCAAACTAACTCCTTGAGAATGCTCCACTGCGGCTTTCTACTTTGCTACCAGTTAATTTGAGTTTGGAGCTCACGTTTGTGGCGTAAAGCAGAAGGAAATTTTGTTGGAACCTTCGTCCTCCTCTATCTGGTTCATTTCATGGAAACAAAATGAAAATAAACTTAAAAACAAGTCTATTTGTCTATTGGGCCAAGCCTTCTCTTTAAGTCGCATTTACGATGAATTTATAAGTCGCATTTGCATGACGCTCCGACTTTTAGCGCTTATCCAGTGTCTCCCCGGGCCCTTTTCGCACGTATGACATTCTAAAACTCTTAACCAACATGCGAATGGTAACTAAGTGTCAAGAACTTGGTGCTGCCATCACTTCCCCCTCAGAACATTAGATCAATAGATGTTTAGCTAATTACAGAAATTTTAACTTGGTCTACCCAAATACGGAAATTTCAAGCAAGTTTCTATAATATGAAATATTTAAAAAATCCTGAAATATAGAAAAGTCTAATACAAGTACTCCATATAATACTATAGCATTCATTTCGTATCATTAAAGTCAACATCTCACTTACTTACATGAATATAAAGCAACTCATAAAACAATAAAGTATCAACATACCTAAGCTGACTAAATTCTGCTGAAATAACTGAGGGTATCTAGCTTTCATATCTTCTGCATTTCCCAAGTCATTTCACAATAGGTTCTTACATTGTGCCGTAACACTTTGACAGAAGCAACTGCTAGTTCTTAATTTGTGGATCTGCCGGTCTATTATGGCTACTAGAACTTCTTCATAGGCCAACATCTCTGCTCCCTTTAATGTTGAATGGACAAATTCTGGAGGATCTCTATGCACTTTCTCGGTATTGATACATATTTGGATGGACGATTCTAACTCCTAAAGATGATCTAACTCTTGTACCCACTTGGCCTATTCTTTAAGCGAATCTGATAAGGCCCAACAAACCTCGGGCTGAGCTTACCACTTTCTTTCAAATCTCATTACACCCCTTCATATTGGAACTTTGAAACGCAATCCACCCCACATTAAATTTTGAGTTTACACCACCTTGACAACATAAGATTTCTGGCGGCTCGAGTAGTCAGTAAACGTTCTCTGATAAGATTTACTTTTTCCTCTGACTGATGAATGATAAGCGGCCCAATCAATGCTGATTCTCCTACCTCCAGACCAGCCAGCTAGAGATCTCACTTTCGCCCATATAATGCCTCATAAGGCGCCATCTGAATAGATGAATGGTAGCGTTATTATAGGCAGACTCAATGAGGGAGTAAATGTTCATCCCAGCTACCTCTGAAATCCAACACACATGCTCGCAACATATCCTTGAGCTTTTGAATGGTGCGTTAAACACCCATGTCGAGGATGAAAAGTTGTGCCCAGGTTAACTGCGTCCCCAAGCCTCTCTGAAATGATTGCAAAATTTAGTATAAACTGCGCACCTCTTTCGGAGATAATAGACACTGGAACACCGTGCAATCTGACTATTTCTCTGATATACAGCTCAGCATAATCTTCGGCGGAAAAGGTAGCCCTTACTAGCAGGAAATGAGATGATTTTGTCAGTCTGTCAAAAATAACCCAGATGGAATCATATTTATGCACAGTGCAGGAGTAATCCACGATACAAATTCCATATTTACTGCTTCCCATTTCCATAGAGTCACAACTATATCCTGAGTCGAGTCCACTGGTTTGATGTTCAGCTTTTACACTGTGGCGGTTAGGACACTAAACTACAGTGCTATCCCCTTCTTCGTCTTGGCCACCAGTAGATTTCTCTTATAGTGGTACATTTTTGTCAAACCTAGGTGGAGAATACTTGAGGGCATAATGTACCTCACCCATAATCTGCTTTGGCGAAGACACACTGCTTGTCTAGGAACACAAAGGTGATCTTTATATCGCATACCCCATCCTCGGTTATGCGAAAATCTATCACCTCTCCATGATGAACTCTGTTTCTAAGTTGAACTAGGCTAGGATCTAAACACTTCCGTTCCTTTACTTCCATGAATAAAGACGACAACTGTGGTGTTACGGATTACCGCTCTGTTGTCCTCATTTACGCATACAGATGGCTAAGCCATTAGCGATGCAATTCCTGGGCTAATTCCCATTTGCACAGGCTGTAGAGTATGTCAAACTCATCATAGACTTACGGCTAAGGGATTCTTCCACCACATTGGCCCTTCCTCGGTGATACAGAATATTCATATCCTTAGTCTTTCAACAACTCTAACTTGACGACGCTGCCGCAAGTTCCAGTTATTTTACGGGTGAAGATACAATGTAGGCTCTTCTGATCGGTGAAAATATCCATGTGGACGCCATACAAGTAATGTCTCTATATCTTCAGACGCGAATCACTGCATCCAATTCCAAGTCATGGGTAGGACCTAGTTCTTTTCATGTTTTCTAATTTGTCTAGAAGCATAAGCAATTGCTACCATGCTTCATCAACAAACATCCCTAACCCAACTTTGTGACGTCACAATAGCGCATAACCTTTTGTACCTTATACAAGCAGTAGCACTGCTTTGGAGCTAGTCTTAGCCCTGCCTTTCAATTCCTGGAAGCTCTGCTCAAACCTCCAGTCCACTGAAATTTTGCTTGCCTTTTGTGTCCAGTTTAGTCAGGGTGCTTCTGGGTAGAAATCCATCAACAAACCTCTGTAGTACCACCCTTTAACCCCCGAGCTACGTACCTCGGTCGGAGTGGTAGGTCTGAGCCATGTTTTCACTACTTCTATTTTTGTGTATCTACCTGTATACCAGCATTCGACACGATATGCCCAAAAATTCCGTGGAATTCCAAACTAAAATTCACATTTAGAACTTGGCATACAATGTGGTCTCAGGAATCTAGGCAGCATCCGCCAAATGATCACGGTGGTGCCTACGGCGAGAATACACGAATATCGTCAATAAACACTATGCGAACAGGTCTAGATATGGTCTAAAAATGTTGTTCATCAGGTCAAAAAATGGCTGGAGCATTGTCAGCCCAAAGGACATGACTAAGAATTCAAAATGAGTCGTATCAGTCTAAAGTCTTTGGAATGTCCCTTTGACGAACCTGAACTTTGATATCAAGGACCTTAAGTCAATTTTGGGGAAAATCTGGCTCCACATGGCCAGTCAAACAGATCATCTATCAAGGAAGCGGATACTTATTCTTTGACAGTAACCTTATTCATTTCGTCGATAGTCTATACACATCGAGACCATCCTTTCTTACAGCGGAACCATCCTTCTTTCTTACAAACGGGAGCTACGCCTAATAAAGCCCTTGTCTAACAAATCTTTCAACTACTCCTTTAGTTCTAAAGTTCAGCGGATACATGCGATAAGGGGAATTGATATGAAGTACAGAGTTCACAGTAATAAATCAAATTACAAGTCTATTTCCTTCTGGGGGCTTGGGCAACTCATCTAGGAATACATCGGGGAATTCATTAACCACTTGGAACAGACTGAAGTCGGAGGCTCTACCCAGACATCCTGAACTCTGATAATGTGGTAAATGCACCCCTTGGCTATCAACTTTCTTTCCCGAAGATAGGAAATATACCTACCTTTTGGCATGGCTTTGTGTACCCTTCCACTCTCGTGCCTCCTCTAGAAAGTGAAATCGGACCATCTTGGTCAACATTCTACATTGGCATAACGTGACTAATAATCGCCACCCATAATAGCGTCAAAATCAACCATTTCTAACTCTACAAATCTGCTGTGGTCTGACTGATTAGCAACCTCAATTATTGCACCCCCAATAAACCCTTTTGGCTATAATAGAGTCATAGAAAGTGTAGATGCGAAAAGGGTTGCCGGAAGTGAATTTTGGTACAATGCAGACTTTAAGGCCACTAATGGGGTAACATAGCACAAAGGTAAGTCGGATCGATTAAGCTGATAAGCAGGGTGAGAGCAAATAGTCATCACACCTGTCACAACATCTGGAGATGCCTATGAATCATGTCTCCCTGGTTGTGCATAGGTACGGCTTGGGCCATGCAGACTAGAGGCCCCCTAATCTGCCTCGGTCTTTGCTGCTGGCCCGAGGACGCTGCGCCCTGTCGGGGCACACTGGAGGCGCGGCCCTATTGATGCCTATCCTGTTTATCCCAGTCACCCACGACCCACAGCTGGACAATCTCTCATCCACTGACCCTCTTTGTCCATATATAACACCACTGTGGAGCCGTATCTGCAACTCCAGAGTGGCATCGGCTACCAAATAGGAAAAGTGGTGGTGTATACTGCTCTGCTGCTCTCCTCTATTGGGGTGAATCTACTGTTCGAGAACTTCTGCCGGACTCTGTCACTTGTCCTCGTGTTGAATCCTACCCCTCTGCTTTTGTGATGGAGCGGGGTCTAGGTAGTCTATCGACAATCGTGGCCTCGGCCCTCTCGAATCTCACCTGTAACTCATCTCTTACCTGTCCTACTTGGCGCTGTTCCTGACTTGTTCGTCTACTATCTGTTGCCATTGTCGATGCCCTCAATGAGTACGAAAATGCCTGCACTCGAGCAATATCCATATCTTCCTGAAGTAGCTCGCATACGGGCCTCAATATACTCACGAGTTCGACCCCATAATAAACCGGTGGACTGTGGATGGCATGGTGTCTACAAAGGCCGGATGCAAGCGGGCCAAAGAATCGAGCGTAGGGTGTATTCGCAGACACTCCTTAAGCCCCACTCCAGGTGTAAAAACGGGTCCATCTGGGCTGTCGGATCTCTCATGGTAGATAATGGTCAAGGAAGGCCTCTAAAATGCTGGACCAGGTCGGAGGGGCAACATCTCTTCCTCGAGACCTTTCTCAACTCTCATACCACAACACAACAATATCCGGCAGTCAGAATACCGCCAATTCGGCCGGCTCTGTAGATATAGCCATTACCAGAAGAAAATCCTCTACATCTGATCGAGGAAGTCCCTGGGGTCCTGCATTCGTCTGTCTCGGTAAACATTCGGGGATGTAGTGCCAGGAATTCCTCGGACCCTCGAACTACCAGGACCCTTGATGATTCTGTCGGCCTTAAATTGGCATTGATCGGCGCTGAGTAGCCATCAATTGTGTGCTAACATAACTACTGCACTTCGGACCTCCTGGTCGGATGGGTATAGGTATAGGGACTGCCGGAGGTGGTGTAAGCCGCGAGTGGCTCCTGATGGCGTGGAGACAGCTGAGAGAAGGTCAGGATGATGCCTCCGTATCCTCACCCTCCAGATCCAGAGTGATTCTAAACGAGACGAGGCATCCTGCTGGTGCCCCCTCCCGGTTGCTATGTATAATCTTACGCTTTTAATGATAGGATGTCATTTGGTATGACATTTATCACAGCAAACAAAGAGTATATTAAGCTTAAGGGGACTCAACCCTATATTTTACTACTCTATGGAATGACTGAATATGAAGAAAGAGTAACCACCCTATCATGCCTGTGCCTCCTGCCTATGGTATATGGTGCACAACACATCCATAGACAAGACTCTACTTAGCGACTTGCGGACTCCATGTGTCTGACCTTGCTCTGATACTAAAGTTTGTCACGCCCCGCCTGGGAGGTATGACTGGCACCTGGTGCCTACTAGGACCTGGGTTTGCTGGACCCTGAGGCCTAAGCACTTCTGGTTCCCGAGTGGCTCTAGTCTGGTTATAGAAAACAACGGGCTATATAGGAAGGCTGACAAATACAACCTCCATTACGACCCCAGGCCTATAGCCACCTGTAGGAATATATCAGTCCAACCAACAATTGAGCATAAGGGAACCTATGTGGGCCAGACAAGGCCACCGTCTTGACTAGTTATCACTAAAAATTATAATCAAGTCTTGAAGCCCGGTCTATGACCCAGAGCAAGGTCACCAACGACAATTGAACAAGGTCCCACCGACTATCAAATGCAAACTGAAACATACATTTGGCCACAGCTATCAAATGCAAACTGAAACATACATATGGCCCCACACGACGGTACAATAACCACGGGAATATACAATCTGCAAGCCTCTAAGAATAATAAAATGGTTGGGACGGGGCCCCGGTACTGCACCCATACTTGTTCAAACAAAAAGGGAGTAAACCTTTAGTTGTCAAGCTCGGATGACAGGAGCTGAAGAGTCTATACGTTGGCTGGAACTACAAGGGATGCGATCCTCGTCTATGAGTACCGCAGGCAAAGTAATGCAACCTTCCCCGAGCAGGCATGGAGTACCACTTATGCGAGTATACGAAATAACTAAAAAATAGCCAAAGCAAACAATAATCTGCTGATAGATACTGAGTAATATGACATGGGCTGAGACTAACTAAAATGATGGAATCTGAAAGAGCGTAACTTTACTGAAAAAGTAGAGTGTCATACCTGATAATATGGAGGTCTACTTTCATCTATTAATAACTAACACAACATAGCATACAAGAACCTTACCAGCCCCTATAAGCGTAGGGTTCCAGCCAACACACAATCTATATACCCCTACCCGGGTCTTACCATAAACCTAGTAACTATGAGCATCTAGCCCGGCCCCTGGGTATACAACTTGAGCTCGCTGGGCCCCTGACTATAGTTGTATCTGAGTCCATAGGACTCCACAAAATTCAGTCTGAAATCTTAACAATCTAAAACTATGTCGCACCCCAGAAGCGCAAGTGCTCGACAAGAAGTGTGGTATAGTGCTGATCAGCCCTACTATGGGGAATCTGCATCCCATCTTCGTCCACTGGCGGATGACATACCCTCACCAGGCAGCGTATCTCATCCTCCTAGCGGGCATTGAACACATATTAACCACAGGAGGCGGTCAAGGAAGCTCTAAGATTGCCCAACACAGAACAATCATATCTCCACAAATAGCAATAACCGCATGTAATATATATACTGAATCTGACGATAATAATATTTATATTCTTGTATTCTGTTATGAATCTCATGCCACTGACCTCTTTCTTCACGATACAAATCTCTTGTAATATCATGCAGATAAATCTTGAAATATACGAATCTTAAATAATATTTACGGAATATTACTGTTAAGAATTATAATGTTTTACTGAGTTTCATACTGAACACTTTTATAATAATTATAACATGCTTACTGAACTCATACTATATATAATATACGGCTTCTATGAAACATTCTCTTTGGAATTTGTGCCTATTTTGCTATCTTGGAACTACTAGCTTGCCGAAAGAAATTTGGTTTTACATACCTCAACTACCGTCTTTCTGACTAATTAGCGTAGCTCAGCTAGTATACAACTATTTCTCCCAACTGTATTCATATTCACGAAAGAATAGAATTAATTCTACTATTATTTTTGAAATAAAATATTATTATTTGTTATATTAATTAATTTTATCTTGTTTTTTTAAATAAACATAATTAAAACACATAATCTTATGGATATACCTACTGCCTATTCTTCGACTTATCGAAGAACGGCCGAAAACTCATAATTTCTCGGAAGTCTAGAAGGGAGAAATACTCACTTTAATGATCGGATTATATTAACACTAGTTTGGAGAAATTCCACTTGCCTTGGCTCAGTGAGACGACGATTCGTCGGCCGAATTTCACGAAACAAACTCCATAGGAATGCTCCCTGCGGCTTTCTATTTGCTACCCGAATTTAATTTGAGTTTGGGCTGCATTTGACGGCGTAAACGAAAGGAAATTTATGTTGAACTTCATCCTCCTCTATTCTCTGGTTGTTCACTGGAAATAAAATGAAAATATAACTTAAAAACTAAGTGGGAGGCTTATATACTTGGGCCCGAACCCCTCCTCTTTAAGTTGCATTTGTCGAATGTGATTTATAAGTCGAATTTGATCGAATGCAATTTATAAGTCGCACTTGCCTTGCGACGCTCTGACTTGGCGCTTGTCTGGTCTCTTCCCAGACCCTTTTCTCGCACGTATGGCATTCTGAAACTCTTAACCAACATGTGAATAGTCCAACTAAGTGTCAAGAACTTACGGGGTGTAACACTCCTAGTCTATGATTTTACTTAAAATTTATTATAAACTCATGGGGTTTTGTATTTGATTTATACAAAAACTAACAATTTAATTATGGATTTTGTGATTTTGAAATATTATCATAATCTATTGATTTTGATCATCTTTTGAGATTTAAATTGATATAATATTGTTGATTTGATTTCTAAGCAATTAAGCTTAAGTACGCATGCCCCATGACGAATCGATTTATGATCTAATTTCCCATTGATGTTCTTTACAAGCCCAGCATGAATTATGTTTTAAATTATGAATTTATTTTTTACCCATTATGTTTTTTTTTAGAAATTCAAGCTATATGATCTACAAGTATGTACGAATCTTATTATTCATGAATTATGTTTTTGGTCGACTCACGGGCCTCATGACATGGCTAGTTCATATATGTTCAATCATGTTTACGATTATCATGATTTAACTAGCCCATGAACTCATGTATGTATTATTATGAGCACTATATATGTTTTGGGAGTAGTATCGAACACTGAGTAGGTTTGGGGCTCAAGCTAAGCCCCAGATCTCATGAACTATGTGCAATCGTAGGTATGTCGGGACCCTTTCATGTTAGTCCCTGGCCCAAGTAGCCCTTTTCATGGTGATATCACACTTTCATGGTTATACCCTTGGTAAGGTACAAACACCCTTCCGACTGAGGTTACAAGTCGGGCTTCATGTGTGCTCATATGGGGTATGTCGATTAAGAGAATCTCCCACTGTTCCTCATGATTTATGTATGTTATGATTATGTATGTTGTCTCAAGTCATCTTAAGTAAATCGATTCTATTATGATTATGATTATGTTATGTTATGAATGTTTTGAAAACCTTGAGCCATATGATATGATATTATGATTTATGATACGAGCATGCTGTCCTACTCTTATGATCGTTTATGAGTTTTATATATGTTTCTTAAATGTCCATTTTATTTACCTTGCATACTTAGTACATTCCGCGTACTGACTGCATACTTTCTATTCTGTATTGTCTCATGATGCAAGTTCCGGATCTTAGGCGCATCCCCACCCGAAGATAGATTCAATTTGCTCGGAATGCACTTGGCGAGTCCTCATGTTCCGAGGGATACATGTTAACACTCTATGTTATTTCTTTCAGTTTCTGGATATTGGATTAGTTGGGGAGTTGTCCCATTAATCTGTCTTTCTTATTTAGAGGCTTATCAGACTACACATTGTATTCCGCCGTATTGTATCAGTCTTGCATTGGTTTTTCCCTTATGTTATGTTATAATTACATTTTTATGTTAATTCTTCCGCTCATGTGATTGAATAAGATGTATGCTCATGCCATGGGTCGACTTGGGGTCTCTCGGGGCTCCTTGTCTCGTGTCTACAATCCGGGTGTATGTTTGGGTCGTGACAAACTTGGTACAAGAGCCATAGGTTTTGAAGTGTCCTAGGAAGTCTGAAAGCCGTGTTAAGTAGAGCCTTTTTCATGGGTGTGAAGCACTCCACACTTATGACGAAGAGGCTAGTAGAAATTTTAAAAATGTTCCCTTCTTTAATTATCTATGTCGTGAGA
This sequence comes from Datura stramonium, assembly GCA_018107945.1. NCBI lineage: Eukaryota > Viridiplantae > Streptophyta > Magnoliopsida > Solanales > Solanaceae > Datura > Datura stramonium. The sequence continues at coordinate 65,331 of JACEIK010008087.1, forward strand.
TGAACATCCTTTACTCCTCTAATTCGTTCTATTCGCGTTTGCAGAATCATGCCTCCACATTGAGTAAATTCTAGGAGAAACAGAAATAGAAATGATCATGAGGGTGCCCATGATGGTGAGCATCAGCCAGCTCCACCCATTCATGAGGAGCACGTACCAGAGCCAGTTTCCCACGCCAATTTTAGTGCAGCGATTTAGATGTTGGCACAACCATGACTGCCTAGGTCTAGAATAAGACAGTGGCGCATATCTCTCAAAATGGGAATGTAGCGACAGCTAGGGTGAGGGACTTCTTGAGGATGATCCCTCTTGAGTTCACGGGGTCAAGGGTGGACGAGGATCCACATGATTTCATATAGGAGATTCTGAAGATCACTCAGGTTATGGGGCTGAATAATGGAGAATGCATTGAATTGACCTCCTATAAGATAAAGGGGGTAGCACATATATGGTTTAAGCAATGGAGAGATGCCAGGGCGGCGGGTGCAGGCCTAATAGGTTGGGATGAGTTTCACACTGCATTCATGGATTGATTCTTCCCTCGGGAGATGAGGGGGCTCAAGGCGACCGAGTTTGTGAATCTGAAGTAGGGTAACATGTCCGTCTAGGAGTATGCATTGGAATTCACCCGTTCATCGAAATACGCTCAAGAGTTGGTGGTGGATTAGCGAGCTCGGGTGAGTCATTTTGTGCATAGGATAGCAGATTATTTGGACAAGGATTGCCGTATCACCATGCTTCACCAGGACATTGACTTTCCCTGAATTGTATTGCATGCACAACAGATGGAGTCGGTCTACAAGAGGCAGAGAGAGGCCAAGAGGGCCAGGACTGACAGTTGCGGGGTTTCTTAGGCCAGGTTAGGGGGTTGTCCATGTCAGCAGACCCAACACAAGTCCATTTCTCCAGCTCCATCATCGGCCAGCATGCCATCTAGGTTTAGGGGTGACTAGAGGATTAGGGCTACATGCTCGAGGGATCATGGTAGCATGCAGGTGGAGCGCACTTTTCCAATTTGTGCAAAGTACGACAAGAATCATCCCGGGAGGTGCCTGGTTGGTGCGGATGCTTTTTTCGGGTGTGGAAATCCCAGACACAAGATCAAAGATTGACCTGCAACCAGTTCTACCGCTCCAGCAGCATAACCCCTCAGCAGGGTACCTCCTCTAGTTCAGCAGGGGTCAGCGCCAAAATAGGTTTTATGCCCTGATGCCTCGCCAGATGTTGTCACAGTTATGTTGCAAGTCTTCCATACTGATGCTTATGCTTTGTTAGATCCAGGAGCTACTTTTTCATTTGTGACCCCTTTTATTGCTAGTAGTTTTGGAGTTTGTCCTAAAATTTTGTCAGAACCTTTCTTTGTATCTACTCTATTCGGTGAATTAGTGATAGCTAGGCGGGTGTATAGGGGTTGCCCCATTATGGTGCTGCATAAGCTTACCTCTACTTAGAATTGGCCATGATTGACTTTGATATGTGAGTGATTTCAAAAGTTCCAACACTGAAGAGATGTTGGC
>JACEIK010008090.1:0-27889 GCA_018107945.1 Datura stramonium
GTAATAAAAAGCATCTAGTTAAGGCCAAACAATCACGTAAAGTTAAAATTCGTAGTGGTTCAAGTATACGTCTTCATTTGTAATCTCACAAAATTAATGCAATGTTCATGGTCTTTCAATCCTCTAAATATAGTTGAATTAGCCTCACAACTACATCGTTGAGCAGGGAAGTAACAACCTAATTCATAAGGAATTATCTACGTGGAGTGGTTTATGGGGTTAATGCCCTTAGTTATGGACTTTCGAACCAATAACCATTTAACCTAACTTGGAATCACAACTATATTAAATAGCAGTGGTGTGAAAATTCCAAACTAGGTGTCTAGCTATCTTCCCGGTTTAGAACCAAGCGAGGCGAACTAAGTATATTGCTATCCTAACTGTGAATCAACCCTAAAGGATTGAACTCACATCTTGCATTCCTAGTTATATCCTAGGTTTTTCTCTTTCGAGTTTTCCTATGATTAGCAAGTGCATTTCAATGGTGATCAAGCATTAAAATGAATAAAAACAAGAATGCAAGAACTAACAACAATGAAAACTTGAACCAAATGGAATTTAAGCAAACACAATCATGTCATGTAGCCTCAACCCTTAAAAGAAGGGTTTTAGACACTCATGCTATTAAAAGAACTAAAATTGTGTTTAAATTCATGTATTACAAGAGTGTAAAAAGAAGGGAATAAAAGAACCCTAAGATGAAGAAATTCCTCCTTCGCTCTTGCCCTTGCTCCTATGTGTTTTTCCAAATTAATACGTGATATCCAATTAAACTTCTAATTGTTCCTTCTATAATTGTTGAAATTTGACCTGTGGTGAACTACCTCTGTGTCACACTGGCTATCGCATATATTTGTCTTCATGAAATGCTGGCTATCACAGATATTTTACTCCGCGACACACCGCCAACGCACTGCCGCACTGCTTTGAGCTAGTGATATTTTCCTAAGCGTGGCAAGCTGGCCAACACGCCAAAGTGCCTCCGTGACACGCTACCAATGCGGATGCTCACTGTTTTGTAGTCCCTTAACATTGCAACTTGCTTCCTTGCTTCGTGGCATGGCTCTGAATGCCCCACTTCTTCTCCGTGGCAGGTTGATGACCCCAACTGCTACTTTTATCTTGCATTCAAACCTGCAACAAAGGATAATCATATACATTAGTTCGTGAACACCATTTCAATCAAAATACATAAGATTATAATTAAAATAAGGTGCAAACATGACTAAATATTGGGTATAAAATATCACTTTGACATGTACATGTGCCTAAGATCAGAGTCTACACCCTGGACACGACATGGTGCTTAGAACCACAACTGACCCCAAGCTAACCCATGGCATGGCATGGCATAACACTGCTATGATCTGAGTTTCTAAATAAACTGTGCAGAAGCATAACTGAAGTGTTAAAGCATTCTTCACATAAATAAATAATGTATGAGAGATACTAAAATTAATACTACGTTGTCTAAAAGCCACTACTAAATGTTGAGTTGTTGGGACAAGCCCCTAGCCAACTCTAAAGTATAAAAAGCTGGAAATGAATAACCGACATCAAAGACTCCGGCCCTCAAAAAATGAGCACTCACCACTATCAAATGCTAGAAATCACCTAGAGAAACTAGTTGTGATGTTGAGGCTAGGCCCCTGATCCTATATCATAAAATGATATAGCATAGAAAGTATGTGTTAGTACTTAGAATGTACTGAGTATGCGAGATATCAAGTATAACATATAGTGTTGGTAGTTGAAAAGCTAGAATAATATGATACACAATAATAAGGCTCAAATCATAAAAACTAAGGAGTCTATAATCAGACAAAATACTTTAAGAAGTGATAAATCTAAAAATATACTGCTTGAACATATCTGAAATCCATAAGACTAGACTAGACTGGACTGTACTATACTGTAGGAGTTTCTGTTAACCGACATATAACCACGTGAGCTAGACGTGGAGTTCAATGTTTACTCCCCATCGATAGGGCCCACCATACCTTGCCAGGGTACAATGACTGGGCTCTCTGATCACTGACTATAAAACCCATTCGGGTCAAATCCTATGGTGGCACGTAGTTTTGGGAGCCTAGATGCGCTGAACCCTTGGTCCACTCGGTGGTAGTACTACTCCCAACTGAAGGACATATAAACAATTATAGGTATATGCAGTGACACTGATAGCTCGAAACTAATGTCCTAAGACTATGTCAGGACTACTTATCTGGAAGTGCCCTGATAGTCTAAAGGACCTAATACTGGGGGTACTGAAATACTAGTAGTATGAATATTATTGAGTATACTAAAATGTTATTAGAACTGTAAAGCATAGGACATAAATCATGGATACTTATGAAAGATCATGTTGTTCAAATACATTGCTAAATCACAAAGTGAAGTATCACAGTCATGTAAAAATCAAGATTCTGGAGAGATATTTTACAAGTTGAAATCAACATCACAATTAGAACATAGTACTAGTCCTAGAAACTCTAAAAGATTTAAGATGTAGGGAAATCCAACATCTAGAAGAAAACCCTAAGTCATGTGTTATCAACGAAATTTTATTAGATTTAAATCCTTAAGAAATTCGGATTAGATTCAAATTCAAGATATATTAATTCAAACAAATATTGTGGATTAATATAATTGGACTATTGATTTGAGTCCAATAAATATGGATTCAATTAATGATCCAATATCATTAGTCTAGTCCATCAAATTGGGCTACAAATGATGAGCCTACTTTACTGACCCCAAGATGTCATCTTACTAGAGGACTAAATAGGTGTCATGTGTCACGCCAAGTCAAATAAAAGAGCTAATGGGGTCATTCCACATGTCAAAATGACACAGCATGCCTAGTCAAATCAAAGGCCAATGAAAATGAGCCATGTGTATAAGTGACCTATTCTGACCAATCAAATATTGTCATGCCAACTTAAATCTGATTGGTTGAAAGAAGTTCATCCTTATCGCAACTCTTCCATCCTGCAACTATAAATAGGAGTCTCATAATTCATAAAAGGGATCTAAATTCCAACAACAAGCTAGAGAGAGTTCATCGATCAAATGCTGTAGATTTCTCTACAAGGTACAAGCATTCAAGCACTCTAGTATTTCTCAACAAGTTTCAGAGATCAAGACAAAGATTCAAGAACAGGCTTCAAGCTCTTGAATTTAAACACGGATCAAGATCAAGACCACCATATTCAAGATCAAGCTCAAAATCTCTTGAATTCAAGTACAAGTCAATATCAAATCCATCAGATTCAAGATCAAGCTCAAAGCACTTGAATTTATATTTGAAAGAAAGAGTCATAGGATTAATAGAGATTGTAATACTCATACTTGAAATAAATACTATGATTGTTGCGATATTTTTTCCGTCTTGATTATTATTTTCTCGGCGCGAGATTTTATTGTCTACAAATTCTAGCATGCCCAGTGGGACAATTTCTACCTCTCATCTTATCTTTTCAACCTTCAAGAATCAAGAACATCGAAATGGCTTCCAAGAAGATCAACTCCAATTCAACTTCTCCCAAGGTTGCTGACTCCAAGTTCTCTGCTGAGGTGGAAAGCATCATCGGTGTTACTTTTGGAAGTTTTGGACCAGTCACGAGAAGCAAAGCAAGCATGCTAGAACAACAAGCACTCCAAGTACCATCTGCATCACTCCAGTCTTTGGATCTTCATCCCCAAAAGGAGACATATATTCTACCAACACATCAAAAGAAGAAGGCAATGTTGCTGAAAGAATCAAGAAGACTCTGGCTTTACTTGCCCTCTTTGGATCCAAGAACTCTACTACGAAGAGAGATGATAATATTTTGAGCGGTGGGTCTTCTCCATTCTCACCAAATGAGATGAGCCCATCAAAGATCATTTTATGTGATAATCCATGCTATTCTCCAACATCCCTTACAATCATGCAAGTGATGGTAAATGATGTTTTATGTATGGAGGAGCAACTAGTGAACTTGACAAAGGTAATTGAAGGCCTGACTAAGTATGTGAAAAATTAAGATGCTCGATTGAGAAGTTGATGAACAAGGTGGAAGACCTAGTGGAAGGAGAGTCTAGTCATGCACCTGGAAAGGCTCCAGAAGTTTAAGAGACTGAAGCTCCCGCAAAACATGCATCGCCCACCAAAGAAATTCCAGTTTCTTCTGAAGGGATGATTCGACTGGACCAGTTGAAGGTGCTCATCAAAGGGACTATCAAGAAAAAATATGAAGTTACTTCCAAGTCCTCTCTCACGTATGCAAAATCGCACACCATAAGAATTGATAGCCTCAAGATGCCCGCTGGTTATCAGCCTCCCAAATTTCAGCACTTTGAGGACAAGGGAACCCGAAATAGCATATTGCACACTTTACTGAAACATGTAACAATGCGGGAACCTATGGGGATTACCTTGTTAAGAGATTTTTCCACTCCCTCAAAGGGAATGCTTTTAATTGGTACACAGATCTTGAGCCTAATTCTATCGATAGTTGGGGGCAACTAGAGCAAGTGTTCCTTAATCGCTTCTACAACACAAAGCTTACTGTGAGCATGGTGGAACTCACAAATACTCTCTAGAGGAAATATGAATTGTTCATCGATTTCATCAATCATTGGAGAAATGCAAGCCTAAACTAAAAATATAGACTCAGTGAAGCTTCTGCAATAGAGATGTGTATCCAAAGAATGCACTAGGGTCTTGTCTATATCTTGCAGGGAATTAAACCAAGGTCTTTTGAAGAGCTAGCTACTCGTGCTCATGATATTGAATTGAGCATGTCTTCTACTAGAAATGAAGTGATGCTTGCTTTTGACCCTCATAAAGGGAAGGACAAGCAAGAACCCAAGAGATGGAGCAAGTTTGTACCCAATAGTGACAACAAAGATCCATGAATGCCAATGTATCTCCTGTGAAGTTTACTACAAAGGTGAGCAAGAAGCAGAGTGTGAAAAAAACTTCCCCTCGAGGTAACCAAAATTGAAAATTAACCTTGAAGGAAATGCAAGAAAGGGAATAACCTTTCCTTGATTATGATGTCCCCAAAATTTTTGATGAAGTACTTGAGTTAAAACTCATTGAATTGCCAGAGATGAAGCGAATTAATGAAGCTGGAAGCTGAACAAATGATCCAAATTATTGCAATTATCATTGTCTTGTGGGTCACCCTCTTGAGAAGTGTTTTGTGTTCAAGGACAAAATTATGCAGCTAGCTAATGAGAAGAAGATTGTGCTTGAGGATGATAAGGCAAGTTCTAATCAAGTATTTATCACCTTTGGCTCTCTTGATCCGGTCCAAATATGCAACTATGAAGAGCGTGAAGAAGAAGGACCATTAAAGCAATGTAAAACCCAAATTGATAAAGCTGATGATGAAGGTTGAATTCTGGTGACTAGGCAGAGACGTTGCAAAGCACGCCCACAGAAGGAATCATATAAACAACCAACAAGGAGAGGATGGTGAGAATACCAAGGAATAAAATATCAGTTGTGCAGTTGAAGAAGCCAAAAGTAGAGGTGCAGTACCACCCGAAACCACGACATCCTGTGACTTTGGAGGAATTCCTACCGAATAGGTTCTATATAAAGATTGCTCAAAACAACACCAAGGCATCATGCTTCAATACCGATGAAGAAGTATGAAAGTCTATCAACATTATCTTCATCATCACCGAAAAAGATTTCTAAGCCCTCTCTTCAAGAAGTTCATGCATGTGATACAAAAATCACATTTACAGATGAGGATCTTCGACTTGGTGAAATACTATACAATCATCTTTTATATATGGTAGGTCACACGCTTGAGAAGAGAATAAATAGAATCTTGGTAGATGATGGATCTGGAGTTAACATTCTTCCTATTCGCACCATAAAGGAACTCGGCATCTCACTTGAAGAACTTTTTGAGAGTCGCTTGATGATTCAAGAATTCAATCAAGGGGTGAAAAGGGCCATAGGTGCTATCAAGTTGGAGATCAACATTGAAGATTTGCGATCAAGCGCATAGATGCATGTAATCGACGCAAAGACTTCATATAATATGTTGCTTGGAAGGCCTTGGATACAAGAGAATAAAATTGTTCCGTCCTCCTACTATCAATGTTTGAAGTATCTCGAAGGTGGAGTCAAGAAGAAAATGGTTGCTGATGATAAGCCATTTGTAGAAGCTGAATCACACTTCACTGATGCAAAGTTCTACTTAAAAATTACATCATGAAGGAAGTGAATGTCGACAATGTCGCAACGACTAAAATTGATGATCTGGCAACTAAAAGAGCTGATGCGACTGCCGGAGAAGCCAAAGTTGTCATTGAGGAGCCGCACTCCCTTTCAAATAAAGGGAACATTGTGCCTTTGAAAGAAAAGATAACACGCGTGCTCCGTTATATGCCGAAGGTGAAGAAAGATAAAGGTCAATCGTCTGAAAGCCAAACAAGTGTACCAAAGGGGCTAACTTTTCCCCATCAGATGGATTGACGCGATTAACTTATCCTCAAATCTACTTGGAGAGTTTGTGGTTCAAAATCCTCCGTAAAGTGTGGCACTCCCTACAAGACGCACAAACAAAGGTTTTGATCCAAATGCCTATAAGTTATCTGCAAAGGCTGGGTATAACCCCAATGAACAATCAAAGTTAGGGAAACTCCTATTAGAAGCTTCCATTAGGAAATCACTCGAGGGTTTGGGGTATAAGCAGCCACCTCCAATTCACATCTCCACAAGAAAAGCAACTACCAATTACATGACTATCGAAGACGAGTCTGGTATGCCTGAAAAAAGGCCTTCTGTCTTTGATCGATTAAGGAAATCAATTGTGAGAACTTCTGTATTTGAAAGGTTAGGCCCATTGAAGAAGAAGAACAAGTTCCATAGAAATTATCGGATCATGAGAATGCCCACTTTCTTCAAAACCCAAAAAGATTTTCATAGTTTGATTCATTCTAGAATGAGGCGGCAAACAAAACTTTTTGTTTTATGTGGAGAGGTGTTGAAGGCAAAGAATCACACTGTGGTTTATACTAAGGAACGCAACGAAGATGAAGAATGTGTAGGATCTTTGTATCATATCACTACACAAAGTGAGCATGATACCTCATCTTAAATAGAAGATGATGAGCTAGAGGATGTCATCGGGTGCTATCATATAATGGTCAATGATATTGATCCTCAAGAGGTGAAGGACATAGTAGACTCTCTGAAGGAAGTTAATCTTGGCACCGATGAAGATTCAAGGCCAACCTATCTAAGTGCTTCCCTCACAATTGATAAAGAAATCGCTTACATGGATATACTCAAAAAATATAAGGACGTGTTTGCTTGGACTTATAGGGAGATGCCTGGATTGGATCCCGAAGTAGCGGTGCATCAACTTGGAGTCAAGAACGGTGCTCGTCCTTTTAAGAAGGCTCAAAGATGTTTTAGACCAAACTTGGTTCCATTAATTGAAAATGAAGTTAACAAACTCATTGAAGCTAGCTTTGTTCACGAAGTTAAATATCCCACATGGATTTCAAGTATCATTCCATGAGAAAGAAGAATGGCCAAATTCGAGTCTGTGTTGACTTTAGGGAACTCAATAACGCATGCCCTAAGGATGAGTCTTCGATCCCCGTCCCAGAGTTAATGATTGATGCTACCACTAGTTACAAAGCGATGTCTTTCATAGATGGTTCATCATTCTATAACCAAATCCGCATGGCACTAAAGGATGAAGAACTCACTATATTTCATACACCCAAGGGAATTTATTACTACAAAGTAATGCCTTTTGGTTTAATGAATGTTGGTGCGACATATCAAAGGGCTATGCAGAATATCTTTGACGACTTACTCCACAAAAATGTTGAATGTTATGTTGATGAATTGGTGGTGAAGTCAAGAAAGTGAAACAACCACTTGCAGGACTTGAGAATGGTGTTCGAGTTGCTCCAAAGATACCAACTTAGAATGAACACATTATAATGTGCCTTTGGGGTTAGTTCTGGAAAGTTTCTAGGCTTCATTGTGTGACATAGGGGAATCAAAATCAATCAAGCCAAGGTGGAAGCAATTTTGAAGAATCCTAAGCCTCGAAATAATTATGAATTAAGAAGCCTTCAAGGAAAGCTAGCTTATCTTAGGAGATTCATCTTGAACATAGCTGGGAGATGCCAACCATTTAGCCATCTCATGAAGAAGGGTGCTCTTTTCAAGTATGATCAAGCTTGTGCTAACGCCTTTGAGAGCATCAAATCATATTTAATGAAACCTCTAGTTCTAGTGACCCCTATACTTGGAAAGCCATTGATATTATACATTTCAGCACAAGAAAGGTCTGTTGGAGCGCTACTGGCCCAAGAAAATGATGAAGGAAAGGAAAACTCCCTTTATTACTTGAGCATAAAGATGACACCAAATGAGTTGAATTAATCACCAATTGAAAAGTTGTGTTTGGCGTTAGTCTTCTTGATCCAAAAATTGAAGCATTACTTCCAAGCTCACATTGTTCATCTCATTTCTAGAGTAAATCCCATCAATTTTTTTATGTCAAAACTAGTCCTTAGTGATTGATTAGCAAGGTGGTACCTCCAGTTTCAACAATTTGAGATTGTGTACATCCCTCAAAGGGTTGTAAAGGGACAAGTGTTAGCAAACTTCCTGGTAGATTACCCGATACCCAATGATTGGAAGCTGAGTGATGAACTTCCTAATGAAAATGCAATGGTCATTGAAATTCAACCTCCGTGGAAGATGTACGTTGATGGTGCTGCACATCGTGGCGGGGCTGTTGCTGGCGTGGTATTTGTCACTTCACAAGGAGAGGTTCTACCATACTCATTTGCTTTGATGCAATGTTTCTCCAAAAATGTCGTTGAATATTAGGAATTAATACTTGGGCTTGAGATGGCTGTCGACATGAAGCAATTGCAATTACAAGTCTTTGGTGGCTCTCAGTTGGTGATCAATCAACTCTTGGGAAGCTATGAGGTAAAGAAACCTGAACTACGCCACCATCATGGTTATTCTCAAATGTTGGTAGGACGGCTTGGTGATGTGACCCACCAACAAGTACCAAGGAAGGAAAATAAGAAAGCCGATGCATTGGCTACTCTAGCTTCAACACTAACTCTACCGAGTCAAGCATAAGTTACTATCTACCAAAAATGGGTAGTACTGCCATTGAATGAGGATGAATATATGGAAAATAAGTTTGAACATCTCCTCGCTGTCTCTGAAGTGGTGAAGGAGGACTGGCGACAATCCATTATTGACTATTTGTGTTTTGGAATTTTGCCAGAAAATTCAAGAAGAAGGATTGAAATCCGTCTTCATGCACCCCTTTTCCTTTATTACAAAGATACACTATACAGAAGATCATTTGAGGGAGTACTTTTGCGATCTTTGGGGAAGGAAGAAGAAGCCCAAGCTTTACAAGAAGCACATTCAGGAGTATGTGGATCACATCAATATGGACCGAAGCTCCACTTTCACATAAAAAGGATAGGATATTACTGGCCAATAATGGTGAAAGATTGCTTGGAATATGCCCAAAGGTGCAAGGCTTTCCAGTTTCATGAAAATTTCATTCATTAGCCGCCCAAAGTATTACACCCGACCATCACATCTTGGCCATTTGATGCATGGGGATTGGATGTTGTTGGTCCATTGCTGAAATCTTCTGGTGGACACTTGTACATCCTGGCTACAACAGATTACTTCTCCAAATGGGCCAAAGTTGTTGCTCTTAAAGAGGTAAAGAAAGAGAATGTTGCAAATTTCATCCGAGTCAATATCATCTATCATTTTGGCATTCCCCGTTATATAATAACAGATAATGACAAGCCATTTGATAACAGGTTGATGAACAAAATTTGTGATCTTTTAAGTTTCAAGAAGCATAAGTCTTCTATGTATCATGCTACCACCAATGGTCTAGCTGAAGCATTCAATAAGACTTTGTGCAACTTATTGAAAAAGGTCATCTACAAGTCCAAATGGGATTGGCATGAACATAGGAAAAAAGCTTTGTGGGCATATAGGATGACTTACCGCACACCGACATAAGTGACGCCATACTGGCTTGCTTATGGAGTTGAAGAGATCCTACCACTTGAGCACCAAATACCTTCTTTAAGGCTTGCTATTCAAGAAGGGCTCACCGAAGAAGAAAATTCTTAACTACGGCTTGCAGAGTAGAAGCACTTAATGACAAGAGACTGGAGGCTCAACAAAATTTGAAATGCTATCAAGCTCGTATATCTCATGCTTTCAACAAAAAGGTTTTCTTGAGATGCTTTCAAGTAGATGATCAAGTCCTGGTAGTAAGAAGGCCTATCATCACTTCTCATAAGTCTAGGGGCAAATTCACCTCAATGTGGATGGACCTATGTCATACAAGAAACATATTCAAGTGGTTCTTACAAGCTTGTTGACGTAGATGGTGTAAGGATCGGTCCTATTAATGCAAAGTTCCTGAAAAGGTATTATCCTTGAAGTGAGATGACGCTCCTTAAGGCACGAGCATAAACTGCATGTTCCTGGCCTTCAAGAGTATAAATTGTGCACGGCTCAAAAAAAATGTCCTCTAGGTTAAAAATCTTGCGAGAGATGACCTAGGAAAAAGTTAGGACGCAAAAGGTCCGCTAGATTGAAAACCTCGCAAGAGGAGATCTAGGAAAAAGTTAGGAAACAAAAAAACTCACTCTTTATGAAGTACAGAATGACTTGATCCTCTTCACCGAGGTACATAGGCAGCTTAGAGTTTTATTCTAAGTTCAATTTCATGAGTTTAAAAAGATATATCACTCCAAGTAATATTCAAGAGAAAGGTGATGAGATAAAATTCACCGGACCAAGCACATGAAGATCAGGTTTACAGGCATTATTTTTGTTAAAATTTGGACCTTCACTAAATACTGATGGATCACTAGAGGCAAATCTTCATGTCAAATGAGTTTTCCTTATAAGATGAATATAATCTTTCTAAAGTCAAATATGCTAGTCGAAGTCTTCAAATTTAAAAAGCCTTTAAGTTGAAGTCTTCAAAATTTGCCGAATCTGTAAGTTGAAGTCTTCAAATCAATCATGTTTTCAAGTTGAAGCCTTCAAATCCTCTAAGTATTCAAGTTAAAGCTTTCAAATCCATGAATTTTGCAAGATGAAGCCTTCACATACGTCAAGTATTTAAGCTGAAGTATTCAAATTCACTACGTAAATGAGTAGAAGTCTTCAAGTCATCCAACTCTTCAAGTAAGTCTTCAAATATGCTAAGTATGCAAGTTGAAAATTTTAAATTCACCAAATGTGCAAATTGAAGTCCTTAAATTCGTCAAGTCTACAAGTGGAAGTCTCAGGTTTGCCATGTCTTCAAGTTGAAGTATTCAAATCTTCCAAGTCTTCAAGTTGAAGTCGTTAAATCCTCTAAGTCTTCAAGTTGAAGTTTTCAAATTATTCATGTCCTCAAGTTGAAGTATTCTAATCCTCCAAGTCTTCAAGTTGAAGTTTTCACATCTACAAGTTGAAATCTTCGAATTTGTTAAGTCTTCAAGCTGAGGTCTTCTGATTCGCCAGACGTAAGGTGGACAAAATTTATCCCTTTGCATTGTAAGCTGGCCCTTCTATAGATTTATTCTTAAAAGGATCTCAAAATTTTCTATCGAACGTAGGAAGTATTTACCTAAGGTGGAGTAATAAAATCTTCCTCTCGTACGTAGGAAGTCTTCACATTGAATGGAGTAATAAGATCTTCCTCTCAGACGTAAAAAGTCTTCACCTCGGATGGAGTAATGCAATTTTCGTCCTGTATGGAGTAACAAAATCTTCCTCTCGGACATAGGAAGTGTTCACCTTGGATGGAGTAATAAAATTATCCTTTCGGACATAGGAAGTCTTCACCTCAGATGGAGTAATGAATTGTTCACCCTGGATAGAGTAATAAAATCTTCCTCTCAGATGTATAAAGTCTTCACCCTGGATGGAGTAATAAAATCTTTCTCTCAGACGTAGGAAGTCTTCACTTTAGATGGAGTAATAAAATCTTACTCTTAAATGTAGGAAGTCTTCACCTCGAATGGAGTAATAAATTATTTGTACTAATGGAGTAATAAAAGCTTCCTCTCGAACGTAGAAAGTCTTCACCTTGGATGAAGTAATAAAATCTTCCTCTCATACATTGGAAGTTTTCACCTCGGATGGAGTAATGAAATCTTTCTCTCGGACGTAGAAAGTCTTCGTCTTAGATGGAGTAATGAATTATTCACCCTGGATGGAGTAATAAAATCTTCCTCTCGAACATAGAAAGTCTTCATTTTAGATGGAGTACTAAAATCTTCCTCTAAAACGTAGAAAGTCTTTACCTCAGATGGAGTAAGTCTTTCATCTCAGATGAAGTAAGATCTTTGTCTTGAACTTAGAAATATCTTCGCCTTGAATATGGGAAGTCATAAAATTTCGGATGAAGTAAATTCTTTCTTGACAAAGACTTATTCTTTTCTTTTTTCCTAAAAACAAAACAAAACAAAACAAAAGTACAAAATAAAGAAAATACAAGTAGAAGAAAGAGTGTTACCTGTCAAGACATTAAGTTGAGTTCAAAACTTAGTCTAAACCAAATCGGCTAGACTTGAGACAAGATATTTTGTGAGAAAGAAATCTTCAAAGTCTGGTTTCTAGCAATCAAAATTTTTTTGATACCGACATGATTCCAATGTTTCAATCTCAAGATATAAATTATTTGGTGAAGTCGCGCAAATCTGAAACTTTCAGCATGATAGAATTTTAAACTAACTTCAAAAAATTATAAAGGAATAATATTGAAGGAGTTTAGTTCTAAAATTTAGCAATATTGTAGATCGTGAAATCTAATTTTTGGAACATTAAATGGATCATGATTTTGATATTCCTACAATGAGATATGAATTTTCGACCGCAGACATGCTGAGTAGTAAAAAAGTGACGCTCGGACAGGGCAGAATTTTAAGTCATTTTCAAAAACATCATACAGAATAATATCGAAGGAGTTTCATTCTAAAATTTGGCTATATTGTAGATATCAAAGTCTAGTTTCTGGAACATCAAATGGATCATGATTTTGATATTCCTACAATAACATATGAATTTTCGACCGCAAACATGCTGAGCTGTGAAAAGGTGACGCTCGGACAAGGCAGAATTATAAGTCAATTTCAAAAACTCATACAGAATAATATTGAAGGAGTTTAATTCTGAAATTTGGACATATTGTAGATATCAATGTCTAGTTTCTGGAACATCAAATGAATTATGATTTCGATATTCCTACAGTAAGATATGAATCGCCTACTATAAGCATGCTGAGCTGTGAAGAAAGTGACGAAAATAAAAAAAAAAGGAAGAAGGAGTAGAAATTACCTTATATTGTGCCCTTTCATAATAACCCATAGCACTGCAACTGATGAAAAATAGTAAAAAACACTCATATATTTATAGAGCTCCAAAGCGACGCAGATATAGATATCTTCTAATTTGATTAGGACTATAGTATTCTGTTGAAACTCAAATTGGAGAGAGCTCCACTAGTGTTCAGATAACAAAGGCGGCTAAAAATGTAATACCACATGGATTAGGTATTATTTTGTTGAAAACGGAATCAAATATCCATATGTTTAACAAGAAATGGCGGTGGTGTAGTTTTCTCACCAATTAAAAATGACAGGTAAATTGGTGGCCACACTAGAACTGAAGACAAAATAATTGCATGCAATTATTCAGGAGGAGAAGATTTTGTCATGCAAAAATGAGAAATGTTTGACTGGATTAAAATTCAAATGTTAAAATTATAACATAATTTATCCATATTTATAATCAAATGCATATGATTGACAAGTATCTTAAGTAATAGGTGTGCATTACAAATGGACGGCATGAGCTTTTTTTTTTTTTTTTGAAGTTTAAAATCATATGATATTCAAATTCGATGTTTGTGTGATACTTCAAGTCCTGTCTTTGGTCCAAACATATTCACACCCTGACGAGTTTTGAAGTAGTAAACATTTTTTATCAATAAAATTTTATTAAATTTAAATCCGTAAGAAATTCAGATTATATTAAAATTCAAGATGTATTAATTCAAACAAATATTATGAATTAATATAATTGGATTGATCAGTTGAGTCAAATAAATATGGATTCAATTAATGATTTAATATCATTGAGCTAGTCCATAAAATTGGGCTACAAATGATGAGCCCACTTTACTGAGCCAAAAATGTCATCTTACTAGAGGCCCAAATAGGTGCCACGTGTCAAATGATGCATCACGCCAAGTCAAATAAAAGAGCCAATGGGATCATACCACATGTCAAAATGACACAGCATGCCTAGTCAAATCAAAGGCCAATGAAAATGAGCCACGTGTATAAGTGACATGTTCCAACCAATCAAATATCGCCATGTCAACTTAAATCAGATTGGTTGAAAGAAGTTCGTCCTTATCGCAACTCTTCCATCCTACAACTATAAATAAGGGTCCATTATTTTAGAAAAGGGACTTGAATTCCAACAACAAGATAGAGAGAGCTCGTGGATCAAATGTTGCAGATCTCCTCTATAAGCTACAAGCATTCACTCCAGTATTTCTCTACAAGTTTCAGAGATCAAGACGAAGATTCAAGAACAAGCTTCATGCTTTTGAATTTAAACACGAATCAAGATCAAGACCAGCATATTCAAGATCAAGCTAAAAAGCTCTTGAAGTACAAGTCAAGATCAAATCTCTCAGATTCAAGATCAAGCTCAAAGCCCTTGAATTTATATTTGAAACAAAGAATCAGAGGATTAATAGAGATTGTAACACTCATACTTGAAATAAATACTACGATTATTGCGATATTTTTCCCATCTTGATTATTATTTTCTCGGCACAAAATTTTATTGTCTACACCATGATTTCTAGAAAACTTAAAGGAGAGATAGGGCTCACTGATTATTTTAGGGTTCAAGGGTGAAAGGAATACCCCTGCTAAATCCCTCCACATACCTGTGGAAGGATACTTTGAGAAAGCACTTGAAATCTTGAGAAGAAACAGAAGCGCTAGCTCTTGCCCTGAGAAACTTGACTGAGTTCTTAAGGTGAAAAACTGAGGAATTAGGAAAGAAATAAGGAGAGAAGGTCGACCACTCCCCTAAATCCCCTTCCAACTAATCCCAGTATGACAAGGTTTAGAAACTAAAATAGCAGGAAGTTACAAAAATGCCCCTGGAGAAAAGTCTAAAAAATTGCCCGTCTGGATCCAATGAGTCGTTAGTTGTGACCATGACTCATTGGGACCACTCGTTGGTCCTAGGTCTAGAATTGCACTTACTATTTTCAACCAACGGCTGGAAAGGAAGATACGTTAGAGGATCTGATGAGTCATTGATCCAGTCGTTGTTATTGAGACCATATCGAAAAATCTCTGAAGTTCATTTAACGAGTGGTCACCAGCGTGATCTTGGGCATATTTACATGCCCAGATGCTATTTTATAACTTAGTTTTATTCATGTTTGTCAATTTAATTAATTACATTCTCATGTGATTTTATATATTTAGGTGCATAAATTAACCAATGTGACTAGCCTTTGTTTGTAGGTGAAAAATGCAAAGGATGAACTTAACATAGTGATGCATGAGGATAAAGGAAGATCGGGATTGAGTGCAAAGAAATAAGCATGAAGAGAGAATGAAAGTGCCATAGCCATGCACGCCGGCAATGCTGCGTGCTCGGCAATGTGCCACGACAAGTGAATGCCGTGCTGGGCGCCGTGTGATGCAAGGCTTGTGCACACGAAGACCATGCCATGACAGCAGATGCGCGCGATGGAAGCATGCCACACTACGTGAGCTGTGCGGCAGCTCCCGTGCCACGCTTGTATGCCAGCACCCATGACATGCCCAGCTACCCATTCCAGTGATGCACCCCGACAAGGCCATGCCGCTCTGACTGGTTGGCGCAACCAATAGCATGTCATAGAGGAAGTTTGGGCACGACCAATTTTTTCATTTTTTACTTAGTATAAATTCTACACTTGGTTATTTTATTGAGATATCACGTATTTTATTTCGGAAAACGAAAAGGAGCGAGGAGAGAATTGAAGAACGTCACCTAGGGTTCAAATTCTTTGCTTCTCTTTTAACCATTCTTGTAAGTACTCGAATTAAAACATGTTTTTGCATCATTATTTGAACATGAGTGGATAAAACTCTTCTTCTAGGGTTGAGTCGACATGACATGATTGTAATTGTGTGAATTTCATCTTTTGTTCGAGTTTTCTTTGTTGTTTATCTTGCATTCTTGTTAATTATCATTCTAATGTTTGATCACCATTGAAATGTACTTGTTAAGCTTAGGAAAAAGCTCGAAAGAGTAACCCTAGGTTAGAACTAAGAATCAGGGACCAAGTTCTTGTCTTTAAGATAGGATTCATGGTTAGGATAACAATTGTACCTAATTCGCCTTGCTTGGTTAATTAAATGGGAAGATAGCTAGACACCTAGGATTAAATTGTCACATCACCACTCGCAGACATAGTTGTGAAGTTAACTCTCGTTCAAATGGTTAGAGGTGTGAAAGTGCATAATTAAGGGCATAAACCCCGTGAACCACATCCACAATATTAGTTGCTCACGAATTAGGACGTCACATTCCCGCTCAATGATGTAGGTGTGAGACTGGTTTGTTGTGTTTAGAAGCTCGAAACACCATGGACCTGCATATTAACTCTGAGAGACACCAAATGAATTTTCATATACTCAAACCATTGCGATGTTCAGCTTTGCATGATTGTTAGGTCTTAACTCTAGATGCTTTTATTACTGTTTTTCCGAATTATTTGTGATCACACATAGATTTAGAATCAAAATCAAACCTTTGAAACCAACACTTGGGAAATTTAATTTAGCACCTGAACTCGAATATTTGCTGAAATAGTACAGTCCCTATGGATTTGACATCCAGCTCTTCAAGAGTCGCTTTACTACTTGTACAACTGCATACGCTTGCATGTGCTCTGGGCGCAATAAGTTTTTTTGACGTCGTTGCCGTTGCCGGGGACTGGCAACTTTTGGTGAATTTTTAGTTTTTGTGTAATTTTATTTTTCTTACGTGTTGAAATTATTGGTCTTAGTCTGTTTCATTGCAGATAAGAGATTGGTCCTTGCAGCATTGGCAAGGAATAGAGAACTGGTGGACCCATTGTTGGAGCCGGTACGACAGTTGCACTTGCTACGAAGAGAGGCTCTTGAGTGAAAGTTGCAGCAGTTACAGGAGCATATTCTTGAACAACAACAGTATCCACCAATTGAGCAAGAAGAGTTATTTCCTGAGACAATAGCAGCCAGCCTAGTTCGCAAAGTGGCAATCCCACACATGACAAATGTGACATCCAGCATCCACAAACAGGAGCCTGGAGGCAACTTTGAGCTGAAGCAGAACATGGTGCAGCTGTTAAACTCGAGTGTCCAATTCAAAGGTATGGCACATGAAGACCCACAGCAGCACCTATAGAATTTCGTGGAAATCAGTGACACTTTTGTCCCCACTAGAATGTCAACTGATTATGTCAGACTCGCCCTCTTCCCATTTTCACTTTTGGGAGAGGCGAAGAGGTGGCTGAAGGTAGAGCCAACAAATTCCATCACATCCTGGGATGACCTAGCAAGGAAGTTCCTTATCAGATTCTTTCCCTCCAGCAAGACTGTAAAGTTTAGAATCGAAATACTTAGTTTCAAGCAGAGACTATAGGAAAAACTATAATTGGCCTAGGAGAGGTTCAAGTCATTGTTGAGAGACTGCCCTCATCACCAGCAGACTAATGAGGTGTTAGTCCACAGCATTGTGGAAAGTCTAGGCCCACATACTAAAATTTTGCTAGACTCTGCATCGGGTGGACAAGCACTTGAAAAGACTTATGATGAGTTGTAAATCCTGTTGAATAAAATTGCTCAAGAGAATCTAGAGTGGCACAGCGAGTCATCCATAGGGGCAGGTAATAGAGCAGCAGGGTTGATTTAAGTACAAAGTGTCAACGCTTTGGCAGCAAAGTTAGTCTCAATGCAGCACCAGATGATGACTCAGTTTAGCATATTGAGTATGACCCAACCACAAGCACAGATTAATATAGTTCATCCATCTCCTAACTGGTGTGAGATTTGTGGAAATAATGGGCACAGTGCAAACTCTTGTGGGATCAATCTAGATTCAGTTAATTTTGTAGGGAATGTTCAGAGAAATAATCAGAATTATGGGAACACCTACAACAAGAACTGGAAAAATCACTCGAATTTCTCTTGGGGTGGTAATAAGAGTCAAAGCTAGCAGCAGCCTCAGCAGCAGCAATACCAGCAGCAAAACAGATAGAATAGTGTCCAGTCTAGCAACATTGAGGAGATGTTGCAGAAAATCATGGCCAACCAGACCTAGACGGCGGAAAACCAAGCAAGGATGGCCTGAGACTTGAAGAATCAATAGATGGCCACCAGAAATTTAGAGAAGCAGATGGGCCAGTTGGCGGCTGCTCAACATAACAGACCTCAGGGAGGGTTACCAAGTGATATAGATCCAAGCCCCCAATAGGTCAATGTCATCAGTCTGAGGAGTGGCAAGTAGTTGGCTGATGCACCACAAAAATAAAAAAAATGAGGTGCAGCCAGAGCTAGTCAGATGGAGAGGAGATAATCAGAGTGTTGCAACACACAATGCACAATCATCATTACAGCCAGTATAGAGACCACCACCACTATTCACACAAAGACTCAAGAAGAGCAAGGAGGATGCATGTTCCGAAAAGTTCTTTGATATTTTCAAAGAACTTCACATAAATTTGCCTCTCATTGATGTTTTACAGGAAATGCCTAAGTACGCCAAGTACTTAAAGGACGTGGTGAGCAAAATGCCCAAAAAGCTCAAAGACCCAGGGAGTTTCACCATCCCCGTACAAATAGTGAAGTTGGAAAAATGAGGGCCTTGTGTGACTTAGGGGTGGTAGTGAATTTGATGCCACTATCTCTACTCAACACACTAGGTTTGGGGAAACAAGGCCGACACGAGTGATGTTGCAGCTAGCCGATAAGTCCACAGTGGCCCCAGAGGGAATTATTGAGGACCTTCTCATCAAAGTAGGTAAATTCATCATACTTGCTGATTTCATCATTTTAGATTTTAAGGTTTATGAAAATGTACCCCTAATCCTAGGACGCCCATTCTTAGCTACTGGCAGAGTGATAATTGATGTGATAGCGGGTACCTAAAAAATGAGGGTCAATGATGAGGAAGAGCTCTTCAGAGTCTACCAGGAGATCAACCCACCCACATACTATAGATATATTTGCAAGATCAGTATGGTGAGAGATGTTAAGTGTGGGGTGTTTGATTCCATGCGTCCACTGTTGCAAGACATTTTGACACCTAAGCCCGAGGCTGATGGGGTACAGAATTTGAGAGAAGTGATGGAAGAAAAGAGGGACAGGGTGGAGGTTGTTCCCTCTAAAAGTAAAAAAGAAGAGAAGATGGTTCCAGAAAGTGAATACTTATTTGAGGATATCCTAAAAAGGATAGTTCACGTCGTGCCGCGACGTAAAATTAGGCGCTGCTTGGGAGACAATCCAAGGGTATCACAGGTACATTTTTCTTTTTCTTTTGTTTTGATTTTTTTTATTTTCACTTGTGTTGTTGTTTGTTTGTGTTAATTAAGCACAGGAAAAAGGGGAAGTCTGAGTACCCTAAGAAGCAAAAGCTAAGGAGCATGGAAAATTGCAAGTGTGGGGTCGGTGACCCAGGTATTTAACTGTGACAATACATGCTGCTAGCTAGGCCTAGAGGCTTCAGGAAGTATCTCTCACCTCTATTTTGATTCTAAATGATGCTTTAGGGACATAGCATATTTTAAGTGGGGTGAGGGAAATTTCAAATTTTGTGCTAAGTGATTTCGAGTGAATGTGGTGTTGGGTATAATATTCTTTTATGAAAAAGTTTGACTTGAGCACATTTCACCCACCCTTTGATTTTTCTTCTCGGTTCTTTTCCTATGGGGGGCACTTTGAACTGAGAGAAGAAAATCTTTGGTTTATCTGTACATAGTTTTTTTAGTCATAGTTAGGGACCTTTTACGACGATAAATGGATGACGACCTTCTTGCAGGGAAAATTAGTCAGTAGGTTTTGTTTGTGAACCCTTAGCTAATTGCGTGCTTGATGCTTTTTCTAAGTGTTGCATATGATTATAAAATGCAAGTGGTGTTAATTTTGAAGCATGTTGAGTATAGTTTATGACTCTATTTAAGACATTTAGGCTCAAGAATGTGACTCTGTATGCTTAAAGCTTAATTCTGAATTCTTGTGTCTCCTGAATCTGTATTGAATTGAGAATGTGCACTGAGTGTAAGATTTTCTTGCAAATTCCATGCTATTGTATAGTGTCTAGAACTTTTCCGGTGTGTATACAAAATGAAATGAGGGATATTAAATGTAGGAGATGATCTAGGCATTTCTTTGAATGAGCCTAATTTTCATCCTTTGCTTTACCTACCTGAATTCATAATCCTAGTTAACCCCGTTGAGACTTTAGCCTATTCTTTGATCAACCATATTAAAAGATGATTCCTTTTATTTCAATAGCTTTGAATTTGATCCATAACTCCTAAGAACTTAAGTGAAAATGCAAAAGAGTAAAGGAGTGAGAATCTTGAAAAAGAAGGAAAATAGTAGTTGAGGGAGTTGAAGAAAAGACTATAGGTGCACTTGTTGGAAAAATGCATAAGTGTTAGGCAGGAGTAAAAGACCAAAAGAGTGAAAACGTTTCAAATGCTTAAGTACTCCCTACTAACAATATAAGTGTGCTTAATGAAATGGGGAACCAAAAGAGGGAAGTGAGTGTTGAAAAGAATCAAGGTGAAGTAGAGGAAGAGAAAGAGCTTAACGAAGAGAAAATTGTGATGTATTAAAAGCGTTTAGGGAAGATAGTCACTATTACTGGCCAGAATAGTACCTACCCATCCCTTAGCTTACATTACAATCCAATAAGTCCTACTTGATCTTACTTTCAAACGTTCCTAATTAGAAGAGTAGAACACTAAAGGCGAGTTTATGGGTCATTAAATGTTGCATGTGAATTCTTTGTGAGAGTGAGCTTAATTCATATTTACATACCCATACTTGCATAATTTGAAAAAGTTTGAGAGTGAAAATGGGTATCTCTCTTGTTGTGAGGGCACATGTTTGAGGAAGGATGAAATTCATGTTGGACTACTTGATAGGTTAAATTGCATGAGTTTTATGAGTTTTAGAGTCGATTCTTGAAGCTAGGAGGTCTTAACTTAATTGTGTGTGATTTTAGTTGGTTGTACATGTCACATGTTGTCTTCTAAACATGCTATCTAAATCAATTGGTGTAGCCTTAGCTTGAGTCGTCTTGCTTCAATTGGTTATTGCAATTCCTTCATGTGCATGAGATATAATGGAGTTGTTCAAGGATGAACAAAGGCTTTAAGTTTCGGGTAGTGATCTTGGACATATTTACAAGCCCAGATGCTATTTTATAACTAAGTTTTAGTCATGTTTGTCAATTTAATTAATTATAGTCTCATATGATTTTGTATATTTATGTGCATAAACTAACCAATATGATTAGCCCTTCTTTGTAGGTGAAAAATGCAAAGGATGAGCCTAATATGACATGAGGATAAAGCAAGCTCGGGATTGAGTGCAAAGAAAGAAGCATGAAGAGAGAATGAAAGTGCCATAGTCGTGCCTTCTAGTGTGCCACGCTGGCAATGCTGCGCGCTAGGCAATGTGCCACGGCAAGTGAATGTCGTACTGGGTGCCATGTTACGCGAGGCTTGTGTGTGCGAGGACTATGCCAGGACAGCAGCTGCGCGCGATGAAGAATGCCACGCTGCCCAAGCTGCGTGACAGCTTTCGTGTCACGGTCGTATGCCAACGCACATGACATACCCAACTACCCATCCAGTGATGTAGCGTGACAAGGAATGCCACACTGACTGGTTGATGCAGCTAATAGCATGCCACAGAAGCAGTTTGGGCACGACCAATTTTTGGCTTCCAAGGCCAGGGCTCGATCCTGCACAATTCAGAACTCGCTACACCAATAGTTCTCTACCCGCAACCCCAACTCCTACTTCGAATGATAGAACGAAGTATAAATTCTACACTTGGTTATTTTATTGAGACATCACGTATTTTATTTTAGAAAACAGAAAGGATCGATGGGAGAACAGAAGAGTTTCACCTAGGGTTCATATTCTTTTCTTCTCTTTTAGACATTCTTGTAAGTACTCAAATTCAAACATGTTTTTGAATCATTATATGAACATGAGTGGTTAAAACTCTTCTTCTATGGTTGAGGCCACATGACATGATTGTAATTGTGTGAATTTCATCTTTTGTTCGAGTTTTCTTTATTCTTTCGTCTTGCATTCTTATTAATTATCATTTTAATGCTTTATCACCATTGAAATGTACTTGTTAAGCCTAGGCAAAAGCTCGAAAGAGTAACCCTAGGTTAGAACTAAAAATGTAGGGAGAAAGTTCTTGTCTTTAATATAGGATTCATGGTTAGGATAGCAATTATACTTAATTCTCCTTGCTTGTTTAATTAAACGAGAAGATAGCTAGACATCTAGGATTAAATTTTCATATCACCACTCACAGACGTAGTTGTGAAGTTAATTCTTGGTCAAATTATTAGAGGTACGAAAGTTCATAATTAAGGGCGTAAACCCCGTGAACCATATCCACATTGTTAATTGCTCATGAATTAGGACGTCATATACCCACTCAATGATGTAGGTGTGAGACTAGTTTGTTATGTTTAGAGGCTTGAAAGACCATGAACACTGCATATTAACTAAGTGAGATACCAAATGAATTTTCATATACTTGAACCATTGTGAAGTTCATCTTTGCATGATTGTTAGATCTTAACTCTAGATGCTTTTTATTACTGTTTTCCGAATTATTTGTGATCACACTTAGATTTAGAATCAAAATCAAACCTTTGAAACCAATACTTGTGAAATTTAATTTAGCACATGAACTCAAATAATCACTGAAATAGTACAGTCCCTGTGGGTTCAACATCCGGCTCTTCAAGAGTTGCTTTACTACTTGTACGACCGCGTATGCTTGCGCGTGCGCTGGGGTGCAACACACGGCTCATTACCAGATATGAAGGGTCATTATACGGATCATTGAATAAGGGTAAAACTTGACTAGGTTTCTGTACTTTGACCAACGGACAGACAGAACGACCCATTAGATGGAACAATGGGTCATTGTTTCCACTCATTGTCACTGGAGGGATTTTAACACTTTCTGGATTTTATCCAACGGCTTGATACGATGAGTTGTAAATTTATCCAACGACTCGTCACTAAGCTCATTTGTTTGGGGAAGAGTTAGACAACATTTTAGAGATGTCAAAATGGGCAACACAATGACTCATTACCACCAACGATGGGTCATTATATAACTTGTTAAATCTGAGGGAGGAATCTGCTGGACAACTAACAACTGTCTTAACGAGTCTTTCTCTCTGACCAACTCGTCTGATGAGTCGTTCTGTGGAAATTTTCCGAGTTTCTTTTTGGTTTTCATTCCAAGTCTGGGGTTTGATATAAGGAACCTTTGGGGTGTTACACTGGCCTACTCTGTGCTAGACACTAATCCCAAAAGATGTATGTTTCTCATATTTATATTCTCAAAACATAGCTTAAATATGTTTCTTGGGTGTCTTGTCTTGAAACATCTCTTTAATAGTTATCTCGTAAGCCTTTGTTAAAATTATGGTGAAACATACTTGACTTTACATAGGCTTGCACAAATAGAGAAATCATACATACTTGAATAAGTCTTCAAAATTCAAAATCATGGAATCATAAGTTTAAGAATTCATAAACTTTCATGCAAACTTTTATTATTCATCATACTTGAAATCATAGGCTCATAAGCTCGAAATTCATAAATCATGCGTAATAGGGAAAAATCATCATAAACTAGAAATCATGAATAAGTAACTAATTTGAGAGTCAAATCTGCCCCAATAATCATAAATCATCATTTGGAACATGAGAGCGTTGAACCTATAGAGATATCATGGATAATTTCATTGAATTGGGTTAAACCCGAGAATTTCAACATAACATTCTTGGAGACTTGAAATCATGAGATAGGGATGAAATTGGGAATGAGAATGGAAGGATTTTCCCCATTCATAACCTTACATACCTGGGTAAATGACTCCTTGATTTGTCTTGAAAACCCAAGAAATATTTGAAGAGATTTGATGAAGAACCCTGGCCTTAATCTTGAGAGGAAATTCCAACTTTCGGTATTTGAAGGGAATTAATAATTTAGCTAAGTTAAACCCCTTTACTCTAACCTTTAGGAATCCTAAAATGACATCATTTAGGATTTAAAATCATAAGAGTTTACCAAAAGGCCCCTGGACTGCAGAAATTTTAAAACAACTAGCAGAACCAACGACCAAAGGGACAGGTCGTTGGTCCATACAGCGGCCCGTTAGTTCCTACTCTGCTTCGAATCACTCTCTGGATCTGATTCAATGTCTAGAAACAATGACTGGTATAATCAAACAATGGTCCGTACAATCCCCTTGTTGGTTCTAGACCAATTTTGTTAATTCTCTGAAGTTGGATTCAATGAGCACAACCAAGGACTCATTGGTTTGAAGGACGAGTCGTCCTGGTGGTTGTGGTATGGCTCTAGTGCCATTTTTCCAGTTGTTTTCTATTGAAAGCCTCGGGTCTAATCTAAGAGACTTTTTGGGGTATTACAGTATCTCCCCCTTGAGAATATTAATCCTCAAATATGGGCTAACTGAGATGAAAATCTAGGGAAAGAACTACAATCCCAAAACTAAATAGTTATACATAGAACTGAGGGAGTTACCGACTCCGAACATGAAACACATAACTGAATTGAACTCGTGAAACATACATGCATGCTAAGACATGAAAGGAACTAAAGGACATGAACTTGACATGAAGCTGAATAGAGTACTGAGGAGGAAATTGGTACCTCATGCTGGAATTGAGCGGGAAGGGAAAAGATGTGGGTACCTAGCCATCATATCCACTTCGGGTTCCCACTTCGCTCCCTCAACAAGCTAATTTCTCTATAAAACCTTTATAAAAGCTACCTCTTTGTTCCTCAACTTTCAAACCCGATGATCAATGATCTCAACCAGAACCTCCACATAAGTAAGGCTATCCTTCACACCGTTTCTCTCTATCTGAACAACTAAAGATGGGTTGCCAATGCACTTTTTCAACAAAGACATGGAAAACTGGACGCACTGAAGCTAGCTCCGATGGTAGCTCCAACTCTTATGCCACCTTATTCACTTGCCTCGGAATCCTATAAGGACCAACATATTGGGGAATAAGCTTCCCTTTCTTACCGAATCTCATAACTCCCTTCATGGGAGACACCTTCAGAAACACCCAATCATCAACCTCGAACTCAAGCTCCCTCCTCCTAACATTCGAATAAGATTTCTGATGACTCTAAGCTATTTTCAGCCTCTCCTTAATGAGCTGAAATTTCTCCATAGCCTCATGAACTGAATCTGGGTCTATCAACGTAGCCTCACCTAACTCAAACCATCCTATAGGTGGCCTACACCTCAGCCTGTAAAGAGCCTCAAATGGAGACATTTGAATGCTAGAGTGCTAATTGTTTTTATAGACAAACTCGATGAGAAGCAAGTGATCGTCCCAACTATCCTTGAAATCAATCACACATGCTCTCAACATGTCCTCAAAGGTTTGAATGGTCTTTTTGTCCTGACCATCTATTTGCGGGTGAAAAATTATTTTGTGCTTCACCTAAGTACCAAGGCCCCTATGAAACGATCTCCAAAAACTAAGAGGAGAACTGAGTACCCTTATCTGAGATGATGGAAAAAGGAACTCCATACAACTGAACCAACTCCCAAATGTAGATTCTAGAATAATCCTCGGGCAAATTTGTAGTTTTTACTGGTAAGAAGTGTGTTGATTTGGTCAACTTGTCTACAATCACCCATGTAGAGTCATATTGTTGGTGCATACGAGGAAACCCTGTAATGAAGTCCATATTGATCTCTTCCCACTTTCAAGTAGGAATACTGGTGTGCTGAAGCATACCTCCAGGTCTTTAATGCTCGACCTTCACCTGTGGCAATTTGGACACTTAGCCACAAATTTCTCTATGTCCTTCATTCCATTCCACCAATAGACTTCCCGTAGGTCACGGTACATTTTTGTGGCACCTGGATGAAAAGAATACCAAGAGCCATGAGCCTCACTCAACATCTACCCTCTCAAGTCAACCACATCCAAAACATACAAACAGCGCTGATATCGGAGTACACCATCCCCCCTTGGGAGAAAACCTCTACCTTCTGATTCCATACAGCCTCTGT
The DNA here is from genome assembly GCA_018107945.1 of Datura stramonium. Lineage (NCBI taxonomy): Eukaryota > Viridiplantae > Streptophyta > Magnoliopsida > Solanales > Solanaceae > Datura > Datura stramonium. The sequence goes on from JACEIK010008090.1 coordinate 26,444, forward strand.
TAGTTTCACTAAGATAGGGTCCCCATCTTGCCTTGCTTTAACTTTCATCACCAATGAAGATTTTTACCTATTCTGAACAATAACACCACCATCCGATGAATCTGTAATGCGAACTCCTAAATGAACAAGCCTACGGACATCCTTCACCAACTCCTTCCTCCCACCCTTAACATGGGACACACTCTCCATGGACAACCTACTAAGAGCATCCACCACTACATTGACCTTGCCCCAATGATAAAGAGCACTCATGTCATAGTCCTTGAGAAGCCCTAGCCATCTTATTTGCTGCAAATTTAAGTCCTTCTGAGTAAACACATACTGAAGGCTCTTGTGGTCCATGAACACATCCACGTGCACCACATAAAAATAGTGCCTCCATATCTTCAAGGAAAACACCACAGCTGCCAACTCTAGGTCATGCGTCAGATAATTCTTCTCGTGAGCCTTCAGTTGTCTAGAGGCATAATTAATGACCTTACCATGCTTCATCAACACATAACCAAGGACAATTCTTGAAGCATCAAAATACACAATGAAACCATTTGTGTCCTCTGATAGAGTCAATACTAGGGTCGAAGTGAGTCGAGTCTTTAACTCCTAAAAACTCATCTCACAAGCATCCAACCACTAAAATTTAACCTTCTTCTATGTCAACTTAGTCAACGGTGCTGCAATGGATGAAAATCCTTCTATGAACCTCTTATAGCTGCTAGCTAAACCCAAAAAGCTTCTAATATAAGTGGGACTAACAGGTCTAGGCCAATTCTTCATCGCCTCTATCTGTTGAGAGTCTACCTGCACACCCTCACCAGACACCACATTACCCAAGGATGCTACAGAGTTCGGCCAGAACTCACACTTGTTGAACTTAGCAAATAACTGATGATCCTTGAGAGTTTGCAACACAATCCTTAAATGAGTGGCGTGATCCTCCTCGCTCTGATAGTATATGAGAATATAATCTATGAAGACAATAACGAACATCTCCAAGTATTACTTGAACATCCTGTTCATCAAGTCCATAAAAGTTGCAGGAGCATTCGTTAGTCCAAAAGACATGATTACAAACTCATAGTGACCATACGGAGTCCTAAAGGCAGTCTTCGAAATGTCACTCTCCCTAACTCTGAGCTAATGATAGACGGATCTGAGGTCTTCTTCGAAAAGAACCTAGCACCTTGAAGCTGGTCAAACAGGTTACTAATCCTGGAGAGGGGATACTTATTCTTGATTGTGACCTTGTTCAACTACCGATAATCAATGCATTGATCTTAGGCATATTTACATGCCCAAGTGCTATTTTATAACTTAGTTTAGTCATGTTTGTCAATTTATTTAGTTACATTTGATCTTGGGCAGATTTATATGCCCAAGTGATACTCAAATGCGTCGTTTCGTCTTGTTTATCTAACGATGTTTGTACATTCTCATGTAAATTGTAGT